>CALNHX010001731.1:0-208669 GCA_940337035.1 Agriotes lineatus | reverse complement strand
CAACTTGTTCATCTGCTGGTTTGATTCTTTAGTGATGTGGTCACCAGTGCTAAATGTCACCGCTAGATGACGCCAGGCAATTTCTACATTTCCGTTTTGTTGACGTCGCTTATCAGAATATGTCGTGAATTTATTTCTGCCTGAATCATCCACGCGTTATGAAGCAGCAGGCAGTGGTAACTGAAATAGGCCGAGTGGGCCCCTGCTAGTAGTATATTTCAGTAAGTACAGGTGGCAGTAGGTATGCGCGCGGAAAAAGGACAGCCTATTCTTTTGTTACGCACGTGATATTAGTTCAACTATTGCGCATGTTCGTTTTATGGGTCTTTCTCACACGAAGCGTAATTTTGCGGTAATTCCCCGATTCTGCAAATTCAGCACATATTTGGCTTTGTTCGGCTCCATATTTGAGTTTATTTGTTTGACTGGTTCCTGGACAAAATTCGTCGATAGCTCAAAGAAGAAACCGTGTTGTGTGCCGGGCTGCGAAAATGGTGAAGTTCCGCGGCATGAAATATTCGAAATATTTGGTGGAGACGCATTTTCCTTTGTTCTGCAAAGATACAATGGGCAAATTTAGCAGGTATGTAATTCATTTTTAATATAATTTTCATAACTGGCGATCTAAAATATTCGAATTTGCAATAGATGTTGTTTTATGGTTAACGTTATGTGTATTGTAAATGCGATTTTCTCATTCCGATAATCAAACATGTTTCAGAATTTCACGAAGATGCAACTTCAGAAAATTGTTTTTGTTACTTCACTCAAGAAAAGCTTGGGACTCCTGAAAAAGTGAGAGGTATGCTTTTAAAAATATACATGTTAATTGCTGCAATAATTAACATATAATGGTATTTGCAGAAATAATAGCAACGTTTAATGCATCTTTGCGATCAACTTTAAGCGCCACCAGTGAAGAGTTGAGTGTATTGCGGCATGATTTGCCAAAGAGATACAAGACAACAGCAAAGCAGAAAGTGCTGTACGTTGACATACACTGTAAGAGAACATATTAGATAAACATATATAACCTCTATATTGCTAATTTTTAAATTTAGTTGCAGGTGAGGTCACATCGGTGGGATGTGCTGCAAAGTTGACGAGAACAATGTCGACATTACCTGGTGCACCTCTGGAGATCACTGAAGAACCAAGATCAGGTACAATTTTACTTGGCTATTTTTCAAATTTCAATCCTGAGTTTGGCAAGAGGAAATAATTGGCATAGAATATGAATACTTGTTGCCAGCAGGTGTTGAATTTGAGGTCAAAGTTTTTTGCTAGGGTCATATTACTACCTATTTAAGCACAGTTCTAGAATTTACTACTTTTTGTTTTAAGAAAAAGCTTAAAATCCACTTTAAAAAGGGTAGATTTCCAAGTTTACTTTTTTGTGGTGTTTTCTCTTTCCCATTTTTACCAAATAACTCTTAGTGTAACTGTATCTATCTCACTTTGAAGCATTACGGATTACGAGGAAAAACAAGACAGACATATTTGGCAATAGTAAACAGGGAAAATATTCAAATTTGTATTTTGTGCCATGAAGGAGCAGTTTTAATTTTCAAAAATTATATTTGAGCATTTCTACAAACTTTGTAGCATTTTGCTGGAATAGCTACACTTACAACAAAATTATAGGTTCTTTTATGTTTTTAATGGTCGTCAATATTGTTTTAGGTTCACTAGTAGCCAGGAGAAGACTACCAGTAATTGTCAAAACACTACCAGCTAGTCGGACTTCATTAACATCTAATGAGAGTATGCTACGCAAAGAAGTGCTGAAGCTGAAAAAGGCAGCTGCTAAAATGAAGTCCAAGATTATTAATGCCGAAGCAAATGCAGTTACTTCGTAAGAGCAAAACTACCCTTTCTTGTCGCAACAACGTACACAGAAGCATAGAAGTATAGATATAGTTTTATTTAGATAATATAAATAGAATTAATAGCATATTACATAGCAAAGGTTTTGCAAGGAGTAAAGAAAAACCAAGATCCTCTTCAAGTTTTAGTTATTGTTAAATATTTTAAACGGCTTAAACGTAGAGAGCAGACTTTTGATTAATTTAGTATTTGTATATAATTTTAGTTAGATTTCAATAATTCTTTTAAGCAAAACTAGTTAACAGATTTACCATGTTCTGTTTTGGTAAAATAAATAATTCCATGGCTTTCTTCTTCAATTTAAAAATTAATTTTTATTGAAAAATAGCAAATATTTTGAAAGTTAATTAATCTTATAAATTGGAGACAAGTTATAACAGAATTCGTACACTGAAAAGAAAACCACGTTACTTTTGCATTTTAATAAATGTAAAATTTAACGTATTGACGTTTCTCTACAATTTATTAAGTTAATTCTTCAATCAAAGATCATTCGTGCAAAACTCTTGTCTAGCCAGATTTAATTTTTTTTATTTAAAAAACCCTCACGTTAAGCGCTTGTCTTTTTGTCAATTTCTTCTTGTTTAATTTAAGTAACAAATTGTTTAGAAAATTATAATCTTTAAAACAAGAGTTGAGCTCTCATGATTCTACGGTTGAAAAATACATATTAATATTATATATAACATTGACGTATTTCTACATTTGATCATTGAATGAAAAATCCTGACACATACGTATTAGGTATTGAGAAAAAGTAACTTACTGGAGTCTTAGTAGATAGCGAATGATCAATTTAAAAATTCAGTGAGTTACTACATTAAAGTAAAATGCTATAACATTTACTGTACAATCTTGCATTAAAATATTTATTGTGATTCTATCAAAAAAGTTTGTATAAGATTTAAATGAGTTACTTGTAGTACTAACTTCATTTTATTTAAATGCAATGCAAATGTCGAGACATTAAGTATTAAGTGTATGCCAATTGCAACTTTAAATTGTTTAGATATTAATAAAAGTACTAACCAGGGCCAGTTAATTTTATTTATTAAATAAGTAGCCACATTAGATCAACAAGGTTATAAACAAGGGTGTTAACGCCAACCATTCTTGAAAAAACTGGATTGTAAGTATGTTTGCCCTACAGTTTCCCAGAGACGTTCGTTTTCAATATAAAATGCTGATGAAATTGCTATGAAACTTCACTTATAATTTGAATTTAAATTTGTTTGCATGTCCTGCCAAATCAGCTTAGTATACTTGCAGTTGCTTAATTTTGTCAATAAAAATGCAAATACAAAATTCAAATGAAAATATTCCTATAAGTAGTTTCACTAGTTATTATAAGGAAATACAGTTGCGACCAAGAAAAACTGGACACTTTTTTTGACCTAACTCTCAAAATGCGAAAACTGGCTGACAAAAGACAATTCTAATTAATAAATGTCATCAAAAGTCATTATTCAGATCTAAACAATGACTTCTGATAATTGTTATTTAGAATTGTCAGTTTTCGCATTTTGAAAATTGGGTCAAAAAAAGTGTTCCGGTTTCTTTGGCCGCCACTGTATCACACAAATTTGAATTTAAATTGCCCGCCAATTTCCGCGTAGTGTAGCGACAAAATTACAGTGATCTATAAAGTTTGGTATTTTGTTTTGTCATAAGTCTTGTCAGTAACGCCAGGTGTCGCGCAAGTTCCTGGCCCTACTTCTGAGTAAGGGAGTGAGGTATCTATTTCCTTTCTTGTCTGTGTGAAGCAGTAGCCTCTCGTTGGTGGTTGGATTGGATCTCTCGAGTGCGTGGGTATATATGTCCACCTATTTATTTCAAGCATAGAAATGGTTTATACTTTGGGCAAATTATAACCTATAAAGCACATTGTGTGTGTTCGCACATTTTTCTGAGCTTTGAAAGGCAGGAATAATTCTGGTAGGCGAGTCACTTCAGCATGAATTATCAACAGCAATTACATAAGTGGTAATAAGTTTTTGATAATTTTAACTAGATTCACGAATCTCACGCGTGGACGAAGTTCACGAATGGGATTTCTTAATAGCAACAAAGATGAGTGCTGATCTAGTTAAAATTATAAAAAAGAATTATTACCACGAATGAAATTCGGCGTGATTATTTTTTAAATAGTCCAAGTTGTAGATAGGGTTTGATAGAGCTTCCAGATGAGTGTCCTGTTATTTTTAACAACTGAAACGATAAAGAAGCTGATCTGCGGTTAATTAATTAAAATAATCAATGGTAGTAAAAATCGCAGATTAACCTCCTTAATGTACAGGGTGTCCCAAATTCGTGGGTGACCATTGGGATCTTGGAAACCGTAAGAGATACGAAAAAGTTTAAATTATGGAAAAGTTGAGCATTTTAGGGCTTATTAAAATCCCGTTTTGAAATTCTGAAAATTCCGAGTATTTCCGAAGATATTCGACAAAAACCGAAATTTTGAAAATTTGTTTTTTCTTGCTCCTGACTTTATTTAAAGAGATAGTTCAAAACCAATTTAACATGCCCATGGCCTCTTTTTCTGCACTACACACTGGTGCTTTCAGATTTTTTATTCAACGTTTCGTCTTCCAGCTACCATCATCAACTTAATTTTTTTAAATACGAACCTGGATTTTTATTTTAATTTTCGAAAAAACGCCTAATTCCAAGAATAAGCATCTATCATGTTTTATAGTTTTTGAATAGTTCGAGGCAGAAATTACTTCAAAATGTTCAACTTTGCCATAATTTAAACTTTTTCGTATCTCTTACGGTTTCCAACATCCCAATGGTCACCCACAAATTTGGGACACCTTGTATACTTACTACACTGCAAATACACGAATTTCCCGACACTTACCGCGTTGGCCGAACTAGCTCAATTTCGGCGGCCTTGGATCGTAGATTCTTATCAACTGTGCCACCCTGATTTTTGAGACTTTTACGGCCATTGTCATTAAGTAACAAATGACTTCCGGGATTGGACCGTGTCATGATTGAGATCGAAGAACTCAACGTTTCGCCCACTTTCGTAAGGGGCTTCATCAGGAGGAAAAAATCAAAAGAGCACGGTAACTCAACGTGTTAACCACGCCAGAGGCGAAACTCTTTGCAAGGGAAGGGACAGAAGAGCAAGGTAACTCAACGTGTGAACCACGTCAGAGGCCAAACTCGACTGACTATCGGAAGAAGAAAGGCGAGAATTTATAGGCAAGCGCCGTCGCGATTCCGCAAATGCCGTCGCGGTTCAGTGGCGGAGGGCGGGGCTTAGGAATTAACACTTTTCACATAGCAGGAAGGGGAAAGCCTTCGTCCCGATTGAGATTATTAGGGTGTTTGCAAATCTCAAAGGCTTCGCGAATTTTTCTGCTAAAGAAGAATGGGGATTTGCAGATGATGGAAGTTTTATCAAAAAGGATCTTATGACCAGTATCGCGTTGATGTTCGGCGATGGCCGATGATGAAACGAGATCTGACTTGAGACAGAGCTGGTGCTCAGAGATGCGAGTTTTTACTGAACGACCTGTTTCACCAATGTATACAGCATTACAAGAGCAAGGGACTCTATAAACACCTTTAGATGACATAGTGTTTAATTTATCTTTAGATGAAAGAAGAACCTGTGAGATTTTGCTCGGGGGTTTGAATACTGTATTAATGTTTTGTTTTCGAAGAAACTTTCCTATGCGGTCAGTGACTTGGTGGATATAGGAAAGAAAGACTATTGCTGCAGGAGGATCGAGTTTTGGAGGTTTGGGTGGTCGTGGATGAAGATAGCGATTGATGGCAGACTGTATATCCCTAGCACGGTAACCGTTATTCCTAAGAGCTTTCCGAATGTGTACCACCCTGGAAATGCTTCAAAACAACAAAAAATGGGCGCCAGGAATCATAAGATGATTCCGATAATAATATAACTAACTACAAGTAATTGGCATTTATTTAATAACTACTGAATAATCTTGTAGTATGGTAATTCAATAATAAATAATCAAAATAATTTGATCACAAATAATGTAATAGTAGAGCTGTGCAAGTTAATTGAAGGTTGCGACACGCACCAAGATCAAGAACCCTTTTCAGGTTATTAAATTAATTGTAACCACAAATAAATCGAGTGATATGCATATCGCTGTCATTTAAAAAAACCTTTCTGTTCAGGCTATTGAAACCAAAAAGCGTGAATGCTCCTTTTACAAAGGTTCAATTACACACATAAATTGTAGCTTTAAATATTAATCAAAATAAATATACGCATTTAGCTTCAAATATTAAAATGGACTGACTGTATGAGATTAAACTTTATATGTTAATAATAACGGAAAGTACAAATTTAAACTGCCCGAATCTGCTTGAAAGCAGGGAGCCCGTCCACTTTTAAGGTAGTATGATATAACACCAAGAATCACTAACCTCCGACGCCCATAGGCTGCTGTTAACCAAATGCTGGTCAGGAATTGCTATACCCGGGGGTGAAACGAAGCCATTCCCAGACTACAGAAGCCATGTAGGAAGTTAGCAGGTGTTGAAAATTAAATCGGACAGCAACCTTACTTCCAAAATTAAATTCTCGGGTAAAACTTTCGATTAAGAGCTAAAGAAACATAATTAATACAAGAATAGCAAGCAGAAAATCTCAATCGTACCTGAATCAAAACCATCAGCCCTTCAAAAATTAATCGTCGTAGCGTAATAAAGCACGAACGAGGCCTTTTTAGAAACAAGTTGCTTCGTCGAGGTGCAGGAAAAGAATCCTAGCGCATTCGGCCACTAACGAAAAACAGCTGAACGCTGCGACCTTGCGATAAGCACGTGGAAGTTTTTGGGTTTTCCAGAATCGGTACAAAATAAGCGAACTAATAAATTGAAATAATTCGAAATACAATGGATTATAATTCAAATAAAAATATACAGGTTAGACCAGAAATAATTGGATAAATAGAGAAAACAATTAAGCGGCGCGAAAAATGGTTTCACAACTGCTGCTCACCTACTCCACTTTTAGCTAGTTGTGTTACAGCAGAAGAACGATTTGAATGATTTGTGAAAAAGCGGTCGCTGTAATCAGCTACTAGCAAATAGTCAGTGTAATTTTGATGCTATTGGTCGATTTGAATCTTTTTCTCATTACTATTGGCTGATAGGACTGTTTAAAAAATAATCTTTCTAATTTTTGTGTCTGCTATATGCAGCCTTTCAAGTACGGGTCAAAAGCTTTTTAAATACGGGCTCCGAAGCTGTTAAGTAAGGGCAGAAACCCATTGTTCGTCTGGGGATCCCTTGTCACTCAACTACCGTAGCCATGAAGCGGCTTCTCTCCCGTGTGCTGTGGTTTGTAGCTCCAGGCACACCTCCAATCACGTCGGAGAAAGTTGCGGCTGACGAAGTAACCTTATAAGGCCCCTTTCGACTAGAGTGGCATACTATCTTTAACAATTTATCTTCGACAGAGGAGTTCGAAGAAGTTAATTACCCGACAATTCAGGTTAAATTGCATAGGCTGTTAAAATAAATTGTGTTGCTGGCCTCACCGGCTAGAGTAGAATATTTTGTGTGTTTCACGTAATCTAGCCCTGATGCTGAGTTACGCTATTCTTTAGTCGATATACGATACATGCATTTAGTGAAATTGCAGAGCTAGCACTACATTTGATCTGCAATTCTTTCCCCGTTATATTTATGCAACGGCTTTAAAACGAAATCGTTTTTTTTACCTCGCAGAGTTACAGCAAGCGATATAGAGATCTCTGTTGCGCCCCGAAAGATTCACTACCATATTTTGCACTGGGAATTTGTTGTATAAGATCGGCTCCGCAAGCGGACTGTTCTAAATTTAGTAGCATATATATTTTTTTTGGAATAATGAATGATTTAGCTGTAAATTTACCTGCACTCAGCGAAGGAGGCAAAGCACACCTTTGGTTCTCTTATTTTAATCTGTGATACTTTGTGATATACATATTATATATTTATTTATGTGTATTTATTTGCCTATGTGATTTAATTAATGAGAAGGTGTTGTATTTGTTATTTGCCAGTAATTACGATCGTATTTCAAATGTTAATTATCCAACTTACTTCATTATATGACTATATTAGAATTTTGGGTTTTATTGTTATGTTGTCTGTTGCTGAAGTTTGAGCGAATTTAGTAGTTTATCAGTTTAGCGATTCATATGAAGCTGTGTTCGGGTCCCAATCTGCTTGGCGCCCTTACGGTTTACTGTTAGTTGGGTTAGTTGAAAGGTAAGTTCGACCCAGTCTTCTTCTGTGAGCTAGTCCGGACCTGCTTCCGTTGACGAACGGCAATTGTTAATGTAACACCAAAGAACATAATTATGTAGCTGAGATACTACTCATGAATTTAGTTAAATACTAAACTCATAACTACTCTGAGTTTCTAACAAATATTGTTTATATTTTGACCTTGGGAAACTAAAATTGCACTCTTTAAATTGCGTAGGCAATTTATTATATAAATTTACACAGTTGTAAGTAAAACCTTTTTGAAACAATGAGGTTTATGATGTGGCATTGTTAAAAAAATGTTATCTCTTAAGCTACGACTATGCACAGCCTCTCTAGAAGTAAGTTTTTCATACAGATAAACAGGTTCTTTCTTCATTTTTAACTTTCTAAACAATATTGTAAAATTATAGCGATAATTATTGTCACATTTGGGCCAACCAGGTGCTTTAATATTAGCAGAAACATGGTCAAATATTCTCAATTTATATACAAACCTACAAGTGTTTTGGACATATTGAATTCTCTTTCTATTTACGACATGCAAAAATGGATAGTACACTATAAAACAGTATGAATATATTGACATAATGAGTGATTCGCATAATTTTTTCCTAGTTTTAAAGTTTAATATGTGTCTATTAACATATAGCAGTTCCTTTTTTTATATAACTTTTCTTTAATACAATTGCAATATGTTTCTCAAATATTAAATGTATGTCTACCGTATGTCAACGAATTTATTAGACAAGTCATAACTTAGTTGAGCTTATTTTTAATTCAATCGCAAATGAATTAGTATCGTTAGATTCGCCAAAAAATCCTCTTTTTGGAAAGTGCTTGTCAAAAAAGGGTCGCCATTTAAAAAAAGTTAGACATGAAAATGTGATTTTGCCAACTTGTCTTATTCCTATCTATCATACTAATCACTAAAACTTTGCGATTGTAATTTTGTGACATCACCTGAGGTCCTTAGATTGGTTTGCGTCCGATCACGGCCACCTAGATGCAATATTAAAAGTAACTCTAAAAAATCAAGTAGGCTTAAAAACTTTTAAAAATGTTACACTCTACTCCAGAATTGTCTCACAAATTCAAAACTGTAAAAATATACAGGGTGTTCCATTTAAAAATTCAAAATCAGAGTTATTTTCGGTGAAACCGGAAGTGACCGGAAAGTGAAAAATACGAGAAAACTCTCCTCTCCTCATACCATTTACCTATACCAAATCTCATTTTGATACACCTAATACTCTAGAAGTTATGACTTGTCTAATAAATTCGTTGACACCCTGTATATATAAGCCCAAGTTTTTTCCACAGTTTGTAAATAACAACAATTGTTCATTAATTTTTATAGAAAGACGATATAAAAGATAATTTCTTTTGCTTTCTGGACAAAAAAGCAATAGTTCAGTCTTATTGGGATTAATTTTCAAATTCTGCTCTTTTGAAAATTTGACAATATTGGTCAATTCCAAATTCAACGGCTCATCAGCATATGGCTGAATATGAGAAAAAGAACCACTTGAGAACATATCTGCTGTATAAATAATGTATAACAGAGGCCCCAGTATAGACCCATGGGGTGCTCCAGAGATAAAATTTTTTGGTTGAGAAATATTTCCATTTAACCTGACTAAACTGTCGACGATTTGTTAAATAACTTAAAGAAGAACATGACTCCTCGTCAAACCCCTAAAAAGATTATTTGGCACACATTAAATCGTGATCTATGACATCAAAAGCTTTCGAGTAATCTAACAAAACCAAAATAGCAGCCATTTTCTTATCGAGTATCTTTACAATATTGTCGGTAATATTCAAAAGAGCTGTGGTTGTACTATGACTCCCCCGAAAGCTAGATTGGTGTACCAGAAAAAAATTATTTATGTTGAAATATTTTGTTATCTGGGCATATATTACCTTTTCTAAAATTTTAGAAATAACAGGAAGCAAACTGAAAAAGTAGCAGGATCAGAAGCGAATTTTGGCAGAGGACAGACAAGAGAATTTTTCCACTGGTTTGGAAAGTAACCCCTTTCAAGGCAGCAATTTATGATGTGTGTAATATGCAAAATGACAATATGCAGACTTTGTTTTAACTTTTGCAATGTGATGCCATCAATACCAGCTGCGTTTGATTTCATATTGTTAATATATTATTACGATACACGAAGTGGTATGATCAATCATAACAAAGAAATATTTAAAACTAATAAATTTGGAAGATTACTATAATTAAATCTTGGGTGTTAATTTTTAAATTTTAATAATGAAATTAATTGAGACAATGAGAGAGGTAATTTGATAGTAAGACATTAATTGAATATACAAATTTGATGGTTGCAGTGCATGTTAATAAAGAACAAGCCAATTGACAAATGTATTTGTTATAATAATCAGAATGAATATCCTGTAATAATATAATATTTAAAATTGAAAAGAGTGTCATAAGAATAGTATCTAATAGGAATTAAATTTTTGTTTTGTTTAGTTACATAAATAAACTCATTGAAAAATGTACAATTGGTCTTGAAGTATTTAATTTTACTTAATAAAAACTAGAAATTATGCCTTATTTGTATAGTTGTTTGGTTGAATACAAATATTAAGACTGTTAACAAATTTACGAGGTATAGAAATGAAAGTGAAATATTAATTTTATTGGGGCTGGACAATTTGTAAAGAGATTGACGAATACAGTGAATTACATAGAAAGAAACAGAGAACTATTGAATTGGAGAAGATTGGATTTATTGGTGAACGTGACACATAATTAAATATTTATTTTTGACATTGGTGGTTGTATGGAAGTAAGGTTATTCATCTAGGAGGTTAGTAGGAGTGCTACTAGAATTGGAAGGCTTCTGAGAGGATTGCTGAGTGCAGAGGACTATCTACTGAATAAACAAGATAAGGTCAGATTCATTTATAAAGCTGAAACTTACTAGGAGTCTATTGGAGTTGAAGTTGACGTTTGATGAGGGGATTGAAGCTGGATTCAGCGGATTCTTGGAATTGGTTAACAGGAACAGGCTGTAGGTATCACACAAAGTGAGCATCGGGATGTTTTGAGGGAAGGAGCAGTAGTGTTTGGATATTTGCAGAGTGAGCTTAAGAAGTGATAAGGTTTGTGTTAGTAATTAATATCAAAACATTTTAAATAACGAGCAATAAGGGAAAAAGTAAAATACAAAACAGTAATTATTTTAATAAATTCATTAATAATTATGTCAATGTAAAAAATAGATTTGTCAATACCTGGTTTGAGAAGGTGTAGAAGTTGGGTTGACGTTTGATGTCATTGAATAATTAAGAATCAATTTAAAAATTTAAACTTCAACTAATAGAGATCTAGATTTGGCGAACCACCCCTGAAAATAAGAGTACTTGATTTGAAAGAAATTATAGTTTAACTAACGGGGCAAGCTTAAAGTAAAATATTGAATACATAAATTATATGACTATTTCAAATATATGAGATAACTCCAATATATAACATAAGGTCACATAACGTGGTGCAATTGTAATGCATAATTAATGACAATGCAGCTGACGAGGAGCTAGCATATCAAAATAATATCTATAAATATCAGGTGGAAGCACTAACTTAAAAGATAAATTAAATTGATCACTTTTTCTATTACTGCTATAAAAATGTAAATAGTAAGGTGAATATGAGTGATTCGTGAAATTTTAATTTGTCAGAGCACATTTTTTATAATCTAACTCGAGTTCATTGCTTTTATTACCCCTTCAACGGACTGGTAGGGGTCCAAGCGGACCTCAGACGATTATTTTTTTGAATAACTTTCCTAATTTTAAATTTAGAATATTAGGCAGCGAGTGGTAGATAGGCTACTATACTATTAAAGAGCCGTAATTATCACCGCAGGTTCTGTAGCATGGGAATCGGTCTCCTTCTCTCTTACTCCTTGGTGCACACATGTGAAATACATAACCTTTAAAAATATTATAATTTTATTGTTTTGTTCAGTGTAAAATACGTTTTCAATAAAAGTGAGTCCTTAATTATAATTCAGTTGGTCGACAAACATTAAATGTAGCTCTAAGTAAATAGCGAGTTAAATATTTTAGATTAGGCAAAGCTGCTACAGTGTAAACACATTGAAATGCAAAGATAAAATGATGTACCATTATTGCACATCTGTATGCATTTATTTCCGATATCCTATGTAAATGTACTCCCTCAGAGAACGGGTTGTTACGATTTTGGCAGCTCACCACTGTTCATAAATATTACAAAACTGCATAAATTTACTACAGAAACACATACGAAAATAAGTTGTACTACATAACGAGTATGTGATTGCCACGCCCGGCAGTAAAATTCCATTTGGAAAAGGAGACGATGCCATAAGAAGTCTTGCTTAAAACGTGCACTTAGAAAGCCCAAAAGCTATGACTATAAATTTGGTAAACAGCAACAGTTAGGCAATTGCTCAACTTGAGTCAAGAGAAGACAAAATAGTTTTCTACCTTTATGGGCATATTAAAGAATTATTCGTTTATAATTACCACTAGAAAATGTGTTTATTATTTTAATCAAATGAAGTATAAACAAGTTATCGAAGTCTTGCACGCCATATAATTGCATATTAAAATTGTCAAGGTAGGGCATTTTCTACCGCATGTTCCCGTGCTAGTTGTATTTCATACAAATTGTGTTTGTAGATTTGGAAACAGTGTTGGCGGTAACAAAGAAGTCTACGTGTCCTCTCATATCTCATGTGACACTGCAAAAAAAAAGGCAAAAGTATTTCCACTCTCTTGACATCCATATTGGCAGTGCCCCTCATGACAAATATGTTAAACTTAAGAGCTGTAGATGAAACGGGTAATGTAGAGGCTAAGTCGCCTCTTCTGAATGCCGGAGGTGACAACTTAACAGCCATCAATATAAACATATATAAGTAACAACAAAAAATGTTCAATTTTGTGGTAAATAAATTTACTAGACAACAACATTAACACCGCAGTACAAAATTAAAAATATCACAACCATAAAAGTACGCTTAAATGCAAAATGCCTAGTCTCCTTTCACCCTACGGTACTGTATCCACGAGTACAAGCTACGTCTGTTGCCGCAACTGTCGAATATATGTGGATTTTCTCGCAGCACCCATTCTAGAAGCTGAGTGTCCAGCATCCTTTGATTAGCATTTAAAAATTTGGCAAACGTTTTCTTCATGAACGCCACCTCACGGGTGCTCCAAGCCTTCTTCTTCTGTTGTGTTTTGGCCTTTGGTGACAACGTTTGCAGCAACTCCATCAGGTTCGGTTATCGTGTTCGTGATCTTGGAGATATAGACGCTTTAGATGCAGAGGATAGACAAGCCGGTCTCCGAACTAGGAGTTTCTCAGGGGTCTTAACAATATCTGCAATGACAGAATAAATTAAACTTGAATTGTACATAGTGTATTATAAGTCATAAATTCTAAATGAGTCATTTTTCCTGAGGTGTATAGGCTATTGTTCCACAGCTCAATTTCATACAAAAAACAGGATTAAGAAAGAAACCAACATAAAATATGGGAATCCTTTTTTATACAACAAAAACGTTGTTATAGAAACACGCCCATTTTAGTCGTTAGGGAGGAAAGAATCTTGAGAAAATGAGGCAGTTCTGTAACTGTAAAGTTGAATAACCTAACTTCAAGCTCGGAAGTAGAAAAATATTTAAATTGTATTTGGTAATTGCATAATTTCATACATTTAAAAAATTTTGATCATCTGTCTAATTGTACAAAGATCAAAAACTTAATCGCAGCAATTTAAGATGTCATTCCAGTTTGTCGATTATTGACAAATACTCGACAATCTGTCAAGTTGAAGTTAACGGTTTGACATTCGTGACATTTATTTTTCAATCAACGAAAAATAGTTCATAGCAGGTGTGATTAATTCATGTTTGATATCTCTACAATTATTACATGAACAAACATAAAGATCAGTTTTGAACTGAATAAACCATTTAGCTGATTTATGTTACAGTTCAATGTGGAATATGGCAGGAACCTTTTTGAAATTAAAGATTCATACTCTCAAACATCTAATGAGATTATCGTAATATTTTAAAGCTCTAAATTCATTATACTGCGTCAAGTTCCTATCATTTAATTAAGCCACTGTTTATTTAAATTTAACCGGTCAATTGAATTTTAACTAAATTATCTTGTTCACACAGTGAAAATGACAATTACCTGGTTGATATGACGATATTAAAGTTGATGGTCCTGGGGATTCAAGCTGGTGTTTAGGCAAGTGGGTTGAATTAGAAGGCTCGTCTTCAGGCTGGTCGTGTGAAGGGGAAGAACTGGGTTGCCATTCACTGAAGTCGCTCTCACGAAACTCTCCCGCAGGAACATCAATCTGTTGATCACCATCATGAAACTCTTCATCAGTAGGAAAGAGCATTTGCAGTTCATCGAAAGACTTTCCCTTGTGTGTGAATAGACCTTCATCACTAACCACAGACAGGAAACATGAAATTTTCGTGATTTGATTGATTTGTTCGAGAAGTCTATAGTTCTGTTCGTGGACGGGTCATCCAAGCTGAAAAGCTGACACATTGTCGCTGCTTGTTTCCGTAGATTTGTGCTAGTCAACAGCTCTGGGTTATTCACTCCACACTGATGTACCAGTACCTTCAATGTAAGAGCAGCTGCACGGTACCCCGCCTTGTGTAAGGAACAGAAAATACTGATTATCCGGTGGGATTCCAGCTTCCTCCCTGTATGACAGAAGTAGATCCAAGCTTCTGGAAAAAGAAATTATAATCATGAACATAATATAGATAAATAGGTATTAATAATGTATTAATTTTTCTACATTTTTATGTAATAGTAGGTATATTATGTCTTATTTCAAACAAAATAAATGCACTTTAATCTTAAAAACGAGCGTAGAAAACTAATAAGGAGAAAAATATATAAAATAGATAGAGACGAAATTACAGAGAACCCAGAAAATTATCAATAAGAACTAAGACGAAACCTATGGTATAGCAAAATAAAAGAAGAAGACACACTAAACAACATAAACAATAAAATCACAAATGCATTAATACAGGCTGGAACAACTATATCAAAATCAGCAAAAACAAACAAGAAAGAAGGGAGAATAACAAACGAAACGAAAGATATGATAGAAAAAAAGAAACCAACTGGCCAGCAGAAACAAACGAAATACGGTGGAATATGCAGAAATTAATAAATTAGTAAGGAAAAACATTAGACAGGACATCACGGAATTCAATAACAAACTTATAAAGAAAACGATAGACGAAAACATAATCGACAAATTACAAAAAGATGAAGGGGAAATAACCACAAATATGAATGAAGTGATAGACACAACCGAAAGTTACTACAAAGACCTATATAGTTCTAAACAGGAAAAACCATCAACAATTCAAAGGAAAACAATCATAAATGTGGGATCAGAGGAGATACCAGAGATTGATACAGAAGAAATAAGGGCAGCAATAAGAAATCTGAAAAGTAATCGCGCACCAGGAGAAGATCAAATAATTCCAGAGCTAATCAAAAATGGAGATAGAACACTAATGAAAAAACTGGAAATTCTCCTAAACAAATGTGTGAAAGAAGGGAAAATACATTCAGGGTGGAATAATGCATTAATAGTCCTAATACACAAAAAAGGAGACAAAGCATTACTAAAGAACTATAGACCAATAAGTCTATTATGTCAAGGATATAAACTACTGACAAAAATAATAACGAACAGACTAACAACACAATTTGACTCATACCAGACTCCGGAACAGGCGGGCTTTAGAAGAAATTACAGCACACTAGATCATATACAGTCAATACGAAATATCATTGAAAGAACGCAAGAATACAATATAGTGCGATGGTATTAGGCCCTACAAATTCAACCCTCTGATAGCATTACCAAACTAATGGACATTTCACTAAAGCTCAGGATGAGGTATTTTATATAACTGAAAGGCTAAACTTTGAATTTAATAGATTGAATGCATTGGTAAAGGGATGCCAATTAATAGCAGTATAATTAATTAAAGAACGGTTTAAGCAAAGCTCAATTCTCACAGGGATCTAAGTTGAATGTAAGATAAAATTTAAAATATGAGGTTCGTGCAAAGTAATAGCCGAACTATTAATTACAAAATGGTTTAAAAAGGCAATAAATTGAAGCGAAAAATCAAGGAAAGTTAAACGGTGAAATATTTGTCAGGGTTTTAAAAGAAAGGTAGAAAAATCTAGATAAGCTAATAAAAGTTGCAACAAGCAGCTAAGTAGGCTGAAATTAAGGCATTTGATGTAAAATTGAAAGAATCAAAAAGCCAGGGTTATAAAAAAATGAAGAAAAGGAGACAGCAGATGAACTAAAAATTGTGTGGAAAATCAGACAGGTGAAATCAAGGGACGCCTTGGTGAAGGAAATACTCTCATAAAATTAATCAGTGCAGTGACTTATGTAAACTGTTTAAAGCAAATTAACAAACGTGCAGTGACGCAAAGACTTGATTACCTAATTATAAATGTGGACCATAATATTAAAATAAGAATTTTGTACATAAGTTGTAGTTTTTAGGCAAAGTTAGATTTATAAGTAAACATTTTGAACTTGATTCACATCCGTTTTTATTTAAGATTAAAACTAGCAATTGTTTATAGCGGATATTGGAGAGAACAATTGAATTAATTTAAGCATTGACATGTTGTGAAATGGACTCCTGAATAAAACTAATTTTCATATAATAAACAAATTATTTTAACAATAAAAATTATACCAATCAATTCAGTGCAATTTTGTGGTCGTGTGGTGTTATTTGCATCGAAATCCAACCCATAACGTTGTAAAGTTCTCCGAGCCCGAGTGACCATAACCTAACATCGGAAGCAGCCTATTTTGATATCTGCGTGGAGGCCTACAAGTTGAGACAGCCCAGAGGGAAAGACTCCAGAGCAGCGAGCAGCTACGTGAGCACGTGTTCCAGGGATTCCAGCAGGATCCAGCCCATAGCAGTCCGAGAACGAGATCATCATCGCCGTCGAGCCCCGATATAAACCTAAAATTAGCTAAGTGAGCACCGGGAAGTATATGCAAGTGTAGCAAGAGTCATACCCAAGGCAATACAAGCCATATTCATTGCTGTAAAATACGGATGGGGCCATAATTATATATAACAACAATGAGATAACATGAATAACAAAATATAATGCTTAAGTAAGAAAGAGATGGCCATACGAAAAAATTATGTCATAATTAAATTAAGCGTCAAACCTTCTCGAATATTTGCTACTATGTTTATCTCTTTCTTACTCAAGCAATACGTGTTATTTTCTTGTTCATGTTATCTCATTGCTGTTATATACAGGGTGTAAAAAAAGTCTGGAATATAGCAAATATTTCAAAAACTACCGGAGATGAATTTTTCAAAATTTCCAGACTTATATAGGTAAAAACGGCGCATCTAGGAAGGACAAAACCGTTTCTGTAACTGTACAGGGTTAGTCAGAAAAAATACCAACTTTTGTTTTATAAATTGGACACCCTGTATATTACCGAGGAATCAAATAGTCCTTCAAAAGACAAATTCAACGATATAGGGTTTGACGGATTTATCTGTCAAAATGACAAATTTTCATTTCTTTGAAAATTAGAGAGGTGAGAAAATACCTTTGGAATCATGTCGGCATTGAAAACAAATTTGGAATCAGGTCGGCATTGTCTGGTGTCAAATACACGGTTATCGAATTATTTTCATTCACAAGCATTCAAAACCAATGAAATCAAGATGGTAGCCTTAACTGAAAGAGAAAAAATTGAGATTTTAATGATGGTTGGTTATGGTGACCGTAAAAGAACACAACAGGAAGTGTGTGAGTTATTCAGTCAGATCTATCCTAATCGGCCTACAATAACTCAGTCATATGTAAGCAAAGTAGTCAAGAAATTTAATGAAACGGGAAGTGTTAAAGATAAACCTAGGTCAGGTAGACCAAAACCAGCTAGTGGTGGTGATAAAGCTCTGGATATTTTAATTGATATACAGGATAATCCCAATAGATCACTTCGACAGTTGGCCTTGGACCACAATGTGAGTCATATATCAGTTGAAAACTTATTTAGAAGAGAGAAGATGTTTCCTTACAAGCCCCATCTACTTCAGGAACTGACTGCAGATGACTTCGTTAGGCGAAATGAATTTTGTGAAATTCTGATGGAACGATGTAATGCGGATCCTTATTTTGCCCATAACATTCTGTTTTCGGATGAAGCTACTTTTATGCTTAACGGCACCGTCAATAAGCATAACTGTAGATATTGGTCTGCCGATAATCCCCGGTGGATGGTCGAAGCGCACACACAAAGGCCAGAAAAAATTAATGTTTGGGCGGGTATTATAGGCCACAATATTGTTGGACCATTTTTTATTGATGGAAACCTAACGAGCGAAATTTACTTGGAAGTATTACGTGAACAGATTATCCCACAATTAGAAATCCTTTATCCAAACCTAAGGAATATCTGGTTTCAACAAGATGGCGCCCCCGCTCATTTTGGTTTACAGGTGCGCCAATTTTTGAACCAAATGTTCCCAGATCAGTGGATAGGGAGGAGAGGCGAAATTGAGTGGCCTGCTAGATCCCCAGACCTCACCCCTTTAGACTTTTATTTGTGGGGTGACTTAAAGAATAAGGTTTACAACAATAGACCGGTTAATATTGAAGCTTTAAAGGATCGTATTAGAAATGAGATACGTCAAATTCGATGGGATACTTTTGACAACGTCTTACGAGAATTTAAAGATAGACTTGGTTATTGCTTAGCAAACAATGGTAAACATTTTGAACATATTATAAAGTAATTTGTATCCAATCTTCATGTATTTCCTATTTACACAGTGTTCTTGTTAATTTACTTCAAATTAGTTTTTTTAAGTCTTTTTAATCAATAAATCTGTCAAACCCTATATCGTTAAATTTGTCTTTTAAAGGACTATTTGATTCCTGGGTAATATATAGGGTGTCCAATTTAAAAAACAAAAGTTGGTATTTTTTCTGACTAACCCTGTACAGTTACAGAACCGGTTTTGTCCTTCCTCAATGCACCGTTTCTACCTGTATAAGTCTGGTAATTTTGAAAAATTCACCTCTAGTAGTTTTTGAAATATTTGCTATATTCCAGACTTTTTTTACACCCTGTATAATTGTGGCCCGATCGGTAAATCCAGCCCGCAAAATAGCACAACTCCATAATTTGGGGTTATGTGACAGTTAGATCCGAAAACGACGCCAACTAAAACAATTGGTGCGTAGATGTGGGCCCCCTTTAACAAAGGCTAGAAAAACAAATAATGTTAATGCCGCGAAACAGCTTAATTCAAAGATTTACCGGGGGAACTGTTATAAAATTTCTCACTTTGTTTTTAAATTCACGATCGCAGTTTGCCAGCGGAAACCATTTTAATTTAACGTATGACCTACTTTCGAGTATATGCTTGTGCGCAGTAGTACTAAGACGAAATACAGAACCGTATTAAGTTAAATTAAGAATTATACATTCAGCCCAATTGAACCTAACCGAGAGAAAGAGTAAATGCTTTACCGAAATTTGAGCTAGCCATAATAATTATTAATACTTGCAGATAAATAAAATATCAACAGGGCATATAACCATTTATTTCAACAAGATGGTAAATTACAACTCCTTTTAATCGACTTAGAATTTGATAGTATAAATAAAATATTCGCGAGGTGATTCTTTATCATTTATTCAATTAATTATATTAAATTAAAAGAACATAACCTTCTCAATAGATCTATACCTCGCTTTTGTAGATTACAACAAAGCGTTTGATACAATAGAAATCTCGGCCATCATAAACACACTACAAAACTGCAGAATAGACTCACGATATACTCAACTAATAGAAAACATATACAAAGAAGAGACAAGCTGCATAAAAACACCATCCGTATAAACATGGAAAGAGGAATCCGACAAGGAGACTCGATATCCCTGAAATTGTTCACGTTAGCAATGGAAGACATCTTCAAAAAACTAAGATGGGAGAATATAGGCTTAATGATAAATGGAGAGCGAATAAATAACTTAAGATTCGCGGATCATATCATCCTAATCACATACAATAGAATATATATATATATATATATATATATTGCGATGGTCTTTAGCTCTGTACTCGGCTCTGGTTGCAATACAGAAAATACAAAATACAGTCACAAAGGCACAAAGTCGAGGCAATGCAAATAACTGGGAAAAGTCATGTAATTTTATTAAATCAGAATAATACTGGTAGAATGGACGATTAACTTTAAAAGCATTCAAATGAGTATACAAATAGGGGAACTCAATTTCAAGTGCTGGAGTTAATAAAAGAATTTCAATTATAGTTTCAAAAGTTTGGCAATGTAGAAGCCAGACATGAATTAGTTAAAATTGACACAAGAATTCAAATTGTGCAGAACTTGAGATGAAGCGTTAGTTAGTACAGTAATAAAAGAAAAACTGACGTTGTGAGCTTATTTGATTAAGGTAAGAAAGGATTTACGAATTGGATAATGCAAGCAAGATTAGCATAAAAGAGATTTTGGCAAAAAGGACACAGTTAGTTATTTTTGAAGAAAATAAAACAGTAAACAGGAAATAGACAAGTTTAGTGCTATTAGTGAGTCAATGAAGTGATGTGAGCAAAAAGACATTTGTTATAAACAATTTAATGGACAAGAAGATAGGTTATAAACAATTTACTTTGAAAGACAATAATTTTAGTATTAAGAGTTCTAGTTAAATGTTTGTAAAATATGAACTTAATGTTAACTGTTGTTAATTTGTACTAAGCTGATTTCCTTGTATTTGATTTTTGATGTTTATTTGTTTTTAGAAGCTGGGATATTCAATTATTATTAAACGTTGACACCAGCAGCATCTGCCTTTTACTCTGCAATTAATTAAAGTTTTTATATGGTTAAAATAAAGATACAGAGTTGAAACGTTACCAAAGTGTGCAGTTTTATGTGTGTAACCAGTGGTGTTAAAAGGGGCGATCCATCTTGAAAGAGAAAAAAAATTTCACGCCTCCTTCGACGAACCAGCAACGGCAGGCACCCGAGGAGATTGCAATCGAGATCCCAGCGTTCCGGAGGGCTACGAACGGGTCCAGAAGGTGGAGACAGGCTGTCCGGGGGTCCCAGCAGCGATACCGGCATCAAAGGGCGACCGCAGGTACCGCAGGCACCAGGGAAGGCTTTCCGCAACAGCTACCGATGCAAGAGCGAGGTTAGTGTGGGAATTTTCATTAATCGACCGTAAGGGCGTGAAACATATAAGCCTACCTGTGTCTCGTGAGCTTCACAACCGAGGGCCAGCATTAGTTTCTGTCCAGGCAACGATAATCAGCCAAAAATCTCAATTTAATCCAAATTTGGAGGTTAGAATGCAAGAAACAAAAGAGTAGGCGCAAACAACGATGATCCGGTTTTCCTAGAACAAAAGAATGTACAGACGCTACCACAAAGGCGCGAAAATCAATCCATAACTCACCTGATTTTTAATTTGCTCATAATTTGATTTTACTAGTCATTTCACAACGCAGAAAGTCGCACAAACTGAAATTTATGTAGGTCAAGGTTAACTGTCAACTCGAGCACCGGCGCAGTGCAGTTTTGATATTATTTCCCAGTGGCGTGCTGCCATTTTCAAATAAATTTAAGGAACCCGACACCTGAGAGCTGAGTTTTCATGTTCTTAATTTTGGAGCTAGCAAATATTATCAATAACGGTTATATGCAATGTTTAAGAGGGCAAAATACCATAGATATTACTAGTTAATTTAGTGAACCCAACATTAGTCAGTTTAATGTAACATTTACCGATCTTTGAAAAATAATTGGTATGGTAGAGAATTTTAATTTAATTTATTTTATTCTATAATAATAAAAACACACATATCATATCATAGCAATATATATACTTACTTACTTATCCGCTTCCCCTTAAGTACCGTTAGGTGTTGGGGTTTGTTTTGCCACAGCAAAACCTTTTCCACTCTCTCCTTGACTTGACCAGATATTTTTGCTTCCTTGCATGAACATTCCCTTGCCCTTAATATATCTCCGATTTCTTGGTTCCAAGTTTTTTTTGGTCGTCCTCTCCTGTTCTTTTTGTCCGATTCTGCTCCCCATATTTCTTTCACTAAGTTATCACTTCCCTTTCTGACCAAATGGCCGAACCACCCCAGCTGCTTTTCAGTTATCTTGTCCATAATGGGTTTCACTTCGAGTCTATTTCTTATCACTTTATTTTCCAGTTTATCTAGTCTTGTAACACCTTCAATTCCTTAATATTTTCATTTCGGCGGCCGTTATTTTACTCTTTAGTCTTTTGTTTAATACCCACGACTCACTTCCATAGATTAACACGGGTACAAAAACCGTATTATAAATTTTCACCTTTGTTATTTTACTCACTTTTCTTTTATTTAAGAAAACGGATTTTAGTGCATTATATAAGCGCTACACATTTTTAATTCGGTTGTTAATGTCGGTTTCCGTGTTTCCCTTGGAGTCTATAAGTGACCCAAGATACTTCATGCTCTCCGCTGGTTTTAAGTCATGCCCATCGATGTTAATTTTCACGTCAGGATCACCTCTCGTAATTACCATTATTTCAGTTTTCTGTGTATTTATTTTTATCTTACAGTAGCAGCTACTACCATACATTATACAACTGTTTTCAGTGACTAAAATGAAGTTTTATTCACTAGTGAGTATAAAAGATTTTTATACTCACTAGTGAGTAAAACTTCATTTTAGTCACTGAAAACAGTTGTATAATGTACGGTAATAGGTGCTACTGTAACTATCTATTGTCTGTTTTGCGACATATTCTGGCGGCTCAACCTGTTTAGGCATACGAATTGCTACTGTAAGATAAAACATCGTATATCACACGTGAGCGAAATGCCATTATAAGCTCGTGAGAAATTGTATCGCTCGTGCTGGGGCACTCGCGATTCAAAATTCTCACTCGCAAATAATGATGCATTTCTCTCACTTATAATAACGGGTGTTCATAAACAGTCGTCATCCCAGTTGCTTTGAAAAACAAAATGTTATGTCTTTGATTAATTCGTGCAACACAATGAAACGTCATTGAGTACTGTCATAGCGCATTTTTTCTCAATGTTAATAGACATACGTTTCTGAAGTCAAAACCTACTGGGATGACGACTGTTTATGAACACCCGTTATAATCTACTATTATACCATACTCCTCAAATACTGCTTTCCAAATATTTGCAGCTTCTTGTAATTCTTTTGCGCTATGCGCTACTACCGTCAAGTCATCGGCATATAGAAACTCTTTAACTATTATAGGTAACAAATGCCTAGTGCCCACTCTGCATCCTTTTACTCTGATTTGGACTTTTGGAGATATTTCTGGCTTATGAGATATTGTTGTAATATGATTGATAAATAAATTCAATCAAAAGTCCACCACACAACTTATTTTTTATTTTGTAAAAATCAAACTTCGACTGATTAATTTCTGGGTTCGCCAATTTATAATATTCGCTATAGTAGTTTGCCCTATATTGATAATGCATCCATTTGTTAATATTAAATTGCTAGCTCAAATAAAGTACACATGAAACTCAAAATCTCATGTCTTGGGTTCCCAATTTCAATCGAATTTTAAAAACTGGCTCGGACGCCACTGCAAATGTGATTTGGAAATTCAATTCGAACCGTACTGCGTCGGTGCAAATAAACTGACGGATAAACAGACCCACATAATTCAACATACGCTGTCCGCCTGCGTTTTGAAATGAATTGTTAAAAGGTTTTAATGAGTAATTTGATCAGGTAAGTTTTTAATTTCGCGCCTTCAATCGGCGTCACTAAGCTCTTTTGTTTTCCAGGCTAAAACCGCGATTAACTTGTTCCAAAAGGACGCTTCCATGCAACTGTTATTCTTAACCTAAAAATTTGGACTTAAAATGGAAATCCTGAAGACGTAGCTGCTAATGGACAGGAACAATAGCTGGATTACGGTTCCGCAGCTCGTGTTTTAGGTAAGGTATCACTTTCCCTGCTTTTTGCGCCGGTTAGTTTTGGCAAATGCACTAACCTTACTTTCTTTCGGATGCTGCCTCGGAGACCTCTTCTATGGTGCCTGCGCTGTTTGTTGAGCCCCCTGGATGCTGAGACGGATGTGCGGAGTCTTGTAGACCTCGGCCGGACCTGCTGGTACCCTATATCAGCCTCTGGAAAGCCGCAGAACTCCTGCTCTGGATGCTAGGACGACTGACTTTGGAATCGGAGGAGGTGGCCGACGAAAATTAATTTTATAGCGTGGAAATCACCACCTTTACTTTCACTGATGCAGCACAAATGTCTCTACACACTGGTGATATTTTAAACTATATTTTTATGTTTAATATGAGAAAACTTAATAAATTGGTAGAGCAAAAACTGACATGTCAAGAATAATTTAATTTCATTTGTTTCTCCTTTTATTCTTATTGGTCCCTGTGGGGATTTGAACCGCATACCTCTACAATGCCAGCCAGGGCCTTTGCCAACTAGGCTAAAGTTCCATTCATTTATCCTCTTCTCTTACCTTATTTTAAAAAGCTCATAACACACGTCTTTATGTAATTATTATTTTAATAGCTAACGCTTCATTTTAAGCTGTGCATATTTTGAACTATTGTGCCAGTTTTAACAAATTTAGGTTCGGTTTCTACATTGCCCAAACCTTTTATATTATGTTTAAAATTATTTTACTGACTCCAATACATGAAAATTGAGCTTCAATATTTTTCTATTAATTCAATTACTTTCAATGTTAATGGCCAAGTTTCGCCATTGTGGTTACGATTTGATAAATTATACGGAATTTCTCAGTTGTATGCATTACCTCAACTCTGTGCTTTAGTGACATTATTATTAATTTCCTTGCATTGCTACCAGAGCTGAGTAGAGGGCTAAATACCATTGCAATATATTGTAGTGATAGCTCCACTTTTGACTAGCTATTACTTATGCAACGACTCCATGCTTAATATACCTATTTTAATTAGTATTTGCCCTACTATTTCTGTTCAAATCAATTTTACTTTTAACTAAACATTAATATTGAGACACTCAGGGTCGGGTTTGCCAATCTAGTTATCTATTAATTGAAATTTAACTCTTAATTGTGCTTTTATGAATGCTAAAGAATGCCAAGAATTGACAACAATCTTTTACAACGACACATCAATTCACCAAAGTAAGTACTGTATTCTGTTTATTTCACTCTTTCTTTTTATTGTTTGTTATTTAACCTGCTTTTATATTAATTAACTAAAACAAACCTGACCACTTCTCAAGTTGTCACTGCAATTATCCAAATATGACAGCTCTCAATGTCCACAGCTCCTGATTCTTACAGTCAGCAACTACGACAGCTTACTCCTCCAATAGCCAAAACTACATCGCTCTGTCACCCTTCAAAACACATCTAACCTGTCAAAACTCCAACTGTCCGTAGAATATGACCCTGCTCCTTTAATTAATGTTACTGCCACGCCAATAGACTCATGGTAAGTTTCAGTATTATAGATGATTCCAAACTAATCCTTTTTATTCTTCAGCTATTACTTTGGATCCAGAACTACCCACAGAAACTTTCCAAATCAAGCAGATCCTCCCATCAACTTCCTTCTAAACGATCGGCCCGTCTTTCAAACAACCACCAATGTCACTAATTAATATTAATTATATCTTACATGAACCATTAAATCCAAATCCATCCAATTCTTCTTGTTATTTGTATTTTATTAACTGTATTGCACAATCTCTTCACCGATTGTAACGTTTTATTATTTCAACATTATATTTTCATATTTTCACCCCGTAGATTTGTTAATAGCCTCTTTATTTATATTTTACCAAACATTCATATAATTTAAGGCATAATTTCTATTTTTTTTATTAGCGAAATGAGTTTTTTAAAATTCTGTGTACATTTTTATATAAGTTGTTATTCTAACTGCAAATCAAAAAAACTTATCTCTGATGGTTACTATTATTACTGCCCTCTTAAAATATAAAATGTCCTAACTATTACATGCTACAATCCGTTATTATTAAAGCAAGCATAATTGTCAATATAACCTTGGTTTACACTGTTTATCATGGTTGACCTCAACCATCAAAATTAAATAGTCAATTTCTATTTTATTGTCACATCTACATTAATAATTGTCTCAATTTTAATATTTCCCAATTATTTTAAAATTAATACCCATCTTATTTAAAACCCCTCAACATTTGGTTGTATTGACCTTCTAAATTTATCATTATCTTTATTTTTATTTAACCACTATAACAAATAGAGTAGTTGTATCATAACAATATATAATATAATGTATTCATTCAGGGGGTTGGACTTGGGGCTAACAACCCTATACCTTTAAGAACATACCTTTGGTATATTGTTAAAACACCCAGTAGAAATACGCCTCGGATGTCGGACGGATATAGTAAACGAAATTGAGCTATGGATTTAGGTATATGGAACATACAAGGTATAAGGAATAAAGAGAAAGAAATCACCTTAGCACTTATTCAACGGAACATCGATATCGCGATCCTCTCCGAAACAGAATAAAGGAAGTGGAGTTGAAAATACCAAAGTTTTTATACACTTATATACAGGAGTTTAGCAACACGAGAGTGCGAAAGCTGGAGTATCCATACTAATACACAAGAAACTAAAAAGATATAGGTATTAAATCTTGGGAACCAATCAACGAACGCATAATTAAAAATAACGATCCAAACGAGGGGAAGATTTATAACAATCCTCGGTGTCTATGTGCCAAATAACGACGCTGCAGTTCAAATAAAAGATAACTTTGAAGATGACCTAAGAAACATTATAGATAAATCCCTCATGGCCATGAAATTGTTATAGGAGGAGACCTAAGTGAACGAGTTGGAACACAAAGAAATAATAAAATAGTGGGCATGCAAGGAGAAGACATCAGTAATGATACAAGATACAACATAAAAAGCTTCGAATACAATAGCACTAAATACTTATTCTAAACAAGGCTGGAACAAAAATTGATTGAAGCTGAAGAAACAACAGAAGAAGAATATGAACATATAAAAGCCTGTATTCGGTAAGCAGCAAATGAGTATAGGAACTCTACAAACGGAAAATAAACCTAAATGGTGGGATGAAGAACTAGAGCAACAAATTAAAGAAAAGAAAGAAGTCTACAAAAACTTCCTTCAGAAGGACGACGCTGTGAGACGCGAAGAGTACTAAGAGCTAACAGAAAAATAAAAAATCTGGTGTGATACACTCACACAACTTCCTTTTACAGTGATCTTATAATTAGTCAAAAATTTCATTTTTAATTTTTAACCATTTGTTAAAAAATGTAAAAAATTACAAATTCTACAAAAACGGTACAAAATCGAGTGTTAGTTGAAGAGACAAATTTTCTCTAGAATTTTAAGGTGAATTCAAAAATGTAATAATATACCGGGTGTTTTATTTAAAATAGGAGTTAATAAAAAAAATAGAAAAAAAAACAAAAGAAACCCACTTTAGAAGTATTCAACTGGAAAATCACCTATTTCACATCAATACACATTAAAAATGTAGTAAAAATGTAAAGTTTAAAAAAAATCGTTAGAGCCGTTTTTGAAAAAATCGAAAAAAACTGAAAAATCACAAGAGTAAACACCTACTTCCGGTTATGCGATTTTCTTCAAAAGCTTGCTGTCTCATCTACATAGTACACAAAACTTATATATGAAGTTTCAATGCCATACCGTTTTTGAGATATTCTGTTCACAGACGCACAGACACACAGACAGACACACAGACACACAGACCAATGAAAAAAAATATGTTTTTTGGGATCAGGGGCTCTAAAACGTGAAGATCTGTTGAAAACTCAATTTCGAATTTTTGGGGTGAATCCAATACTTCCTTTATAGTAAAAGGAAGTAAAAATGAAGTCGTTAAGAAAAATAATCACTCCTGGGAATGGAAGTGCAAATTCATAGAGCAGCAAATAGGAGGAACCCGAAGCTCAGAAGCTGGAAAACTATAAAATCAATAAGAACATAAAAAAACCAGGTCCGAATCTGTGGAGCATAACAAGCGAAGACATAAACACAAATTCGGGAGTTAAAAATATTGGCTCCCGCTGGTTGGAAATTGATAGTTTTATTTCCTAAAATTAGGCCTTTCTATGCAGTCAGTAGAAAAAATCAATTATTATGATCATAGCTCCATTCATGGCGTACTTCGACTGCAAAGCTTGAATGGTTCTCCTGTGCTTTTATAGAGTAGGTACATTGCAACTCGGTAGAGCAAAAGGCAACGAGTGATTTAATATGGCGACGTTGTGGGTATGTGTGGTTCGGTGTTTTAATACAGTTAGTTATCAATGTTAAGCATCTACGAAAATTACACCGTGAGATATGTACCATTTAGCAATCGGTAGTCAGATGATGTCTGGGTGCAGGAATTTGAGTAAATAATTTCAGAATGTAGGTAACTACTTGCTGTATATCTCTAATATAATCTGACATGTACTAAACTGGGCGGTTATCCTCAGATTTCTTGCGTCGCATACACATACATATATGGTATTATGGTCGACTCGGTACAATTCTCAAATCCTCTAGCTTTAAATACTAACTGTTTGCATTTTTGTACTTGTTCGGTATGTCTAATATGTATGTTACACCGAAACTGTGAAATGGACAAAATTTTGCTCATTGCATGAAATCAGCACTGCATCTAACAATTCATGTACTGGGCAGAAATTTAATTCATGAATTTAGTAGCAGCAGTTTTCGCTTATTACGTGAAATAAGCAACAGATCAAGTTACAAAAGTAAGCAGGATCAAAGATAATATTAATAAATAATAACAACTAACAACACTAATATAGCCAATTTCCCAAAATGAGCAATAACCATGTTCGATTTTTCTTATTACGCAAATTCTTCTGTACTTCATTAAGCAACTGACTAAAAAGCATTAATTTGTAATATGAACATTCTGCCTTTTCAGTTCGCAGACAACACTTTAAAAAACTGGCATCTGACGCAATAGCAACGTGTTTAATCTAATTCTGCAGATTTACTTCACAGGCTGCAGGTAAGCTTATAAATAATTTATTGTTGAGGAATATAACAAGTAGTACTTTCATTACGCTGATTTTTTTAATGAATGTTACTTATGAGTTATTTATTTATTTATATTACAAATTAACAACTGTGTACAATAGGAAAGAAATAAGGGTAATATTGTAGTGTACGTCGCTCACTTTGAACTAGCGTTCCTAGAGCCAGTAATATTGGAAGGAGAGATAAATTAATCCTCTTATTACGGTCTACACATTTTTTACATTACACAGGAATGTTTGTACTAAGTACACACAAATCTTAAACTGCAGCTAATCTAAATTTGTACCTTTGTACAAAAAATATTGTCAAATTTCAATCACACTTGCATTACTGAGTCTAGGAACGGTAGTTCAAAGTGGGCGACGTATACTACAAGATGATCAAAATAAGCTATACTAAATGTTATGCTGCTCTACTTATTTCTGTAGCCAAATTAAACGCGCAGCCACTACTTAGCTTCGCACCTTATTCCACTCATGGAATACGGATGCCACGGGCCGAAATACGTCGTTAAGATGATGAAATATCTTAGCTCAACACTGAAAGTTCGGGGAAGCACCGAACTTGTCGCCACGGAAGCAATAAAAGATATTTTAAGCGAACTATGTCATTTCAACCGGTGCAGAAAACATTTCTAAAATTAGAACCCGCGTATAGGCATAATATAATAAAGTATCGAATGGAATAAAGTTTTGAATATACCACTAAACTATGAACGTGGGCTTAAATTATTCGGGAAAAATACAGAAAAGTACTAATTTCAAAGATTGTCTTTACATGTCACCTCTCCATCTTTTACTTGGCTTACCACGGCTTTTAATTCCCTGACTTCGTCTTCCCTCCAGTCCTCTTGGCTAATTATTATTTGTCTTTCATCATGTGAGGTATCCTGCATTGTCACTTTAGGCTTGCCATGCATTGTCATAGATTTTCTACTTTTGAAGTGTTTCTTAATCTTTAGATATTCTGTCGCTCAGTCTCACTTCTATCATTGCAGTTTGCCTCTTCCTCTGTGTTCTGGTATTTTTTTCCTTTGTGCAGTTCTCGAGTGACCATCTCTGTGGCATATGTAAGTACCGGGAGAACACATTCGTTGAAAACTCGTGTTTTGAGATACTGGGCGTACTATAAACTGAAGACGTCTTTTTTTAGTTTTCTAAAGCCCATGCCATTTTAAATCGCCGATTAATTTTTGCATCTTATGTGTATACTTTAAATGTCAATTTTTGCCCCAGATGTATATATAATCCTCGGTTAGTTATATAATTTTATTTTTGTATTGTATATGGGAGTGTCATTTGTGTTTGTCATTAGTTTGGTTTTTAAGATGTTAATTCCAAGTCCTACCTTATGAATTGCTCCGCGGGGTTCGTTGATCATTTCTTTAGGTCTGACATATTGCCTGCTAGTAGGACAATATCATCTGCGAACCTCAGATAGGAAGGATATTTGTCATTAATACTAATGCTCGGTGTTGTCCAGCTAAGGTTCTTTGAATACATACTCCAAGATGTTTGTGTCGAATTTAGGGGAAATTGTGCCCCCTTGCCTAATGCCTCTTTTGGTTTCTATTCGTTGACTTTTCTCAAATATTTTGTTTATGATACTGGCGTTTTCGTATAGATCCTTGATGAGTGGTATGCATCTAAAGTTGATTCAGCATTTTTTAAGCCATTTATTACAGGGTTGGCATGATTTTCCCCAGCCCGAAAAAACCCACTGGGTTTTTTCGGGTAAAACCCACCTGAAAAAACCCGCGGGTTTTAGATTAAATCTGGGTTTTTTCAAAAATTGACAAAAAAAGTATTCGAAAGCTGTAAGTGGTATAAAATCTTCCATTAATAACAATTTCATAATTTTTCTCAAACTAGTGATTTTTGCAGTTTTCGAAGTGATGTCTGTCGGTCATCTAATGGATTGGCCTGAAAATTTACACCACCGTTTCTAATATAAATTCAGAGGACCTATTGATTTTTGGTTAAAATGAGGCAACCGGAAGTGACACTTGACTCTTATTTTTTCCGTTTTGTGGGGAAATTTTGTAATTGTTCAATAAAAATTAAATTTCGTAGAGCAGGATCATATATTATACAATTATTTAAAATTTTTGTTTGAACAGTTGTTTTTGTAGGAAGTACAGTTTTTGAAAAAATTGCATTTTTTACAAAGATTTCCTTGAGCGCAAAAATTAATAATAGGAATATATACATTTTATTAGCAACCATATATGTAATAAGGACATTACTGACTTTTAAAAAGTTGGAAAATGTGCCATTACCAACTTCTACCTCCCACCTCAAGCGGGAAATAGGTTACCATGACAGCGGGTGGGAAGTAGTCATTTCCCAGCTGCTGTCATTATTAGCTTAACGGCAGTTTTGAAAAACTCTCAAATCCATTTTTACAATTTCTGTTTACAATAAAGTGGTTGTGAATATAATAGTATACATACCAAGGTGAAAAGTTTCATTCCTGTCTCGAGATAAAGTGAACCTCGACGCATCGCCTCTCAGTTAGCTACTTAATCTCTCGACAGTAATGAAACACTCTCCACCTAGGTATGTAATATACTATTAAAACTTTTATTTTATATTACGTAATTATCTATAACTTTTATTAAAAAAGTTTTTTGTAAAACGTATAGTTTTTGAAAAATCGCAAAATTAAATTTTCAGAAAAATAATGGGAATAATATTTTTTACAAACTGTTTTAATATTAGGTAATTAACTATAACTTTTGTCAAAAGTTTTTTTTAAGAAGTATCGATTTTGAAAGTCACAAAATTAAAATTTTACAAGCTGTAAACTAAAATGGTGGCAAATCATTGATTGAATGAGGGAATCCCCTTGTAGGAGATCGCTCAGAATCAATGGACAGTGGAAACTCCTTACTGTAGAACATAATTTGATAAACCTACTTTTACGTATACATATAACCCCATTTACATGATTTACATGTTTAAAGAATGCTTATTTGCATATTTATAGGTAAATTACAAATTACCCAAGTATCTACCTTTTATCTAAAAATAAAAATTAATATTCATTCTGATTTTTACATAGGATACCTAAATCCAAAAAACAGTGAATTTATCTAAAACCCGAAAAAAACCAATAAAACCTGAAAAAACCCAATAAAACCCGAAAAAACCCAGTGGGCAGATAATTTCTGAAAAAACCCGGGTTTTTGCCAACCCTGATTTATTATGGCCCACATTTCTACCAAATCAAAATCCTTTTTAAAGTCTAAATGCCAGATACAAAGGTTGGTTGTATTTGTGTGTCTTTTCCATAATTTGTCGTACAGTGTGTATATGATCTATTGTGCTGTACTCTTATCTCAATCCCGCTTGGTGTGGCGTCAAGTTTCTAGGTGAGGCGATTTGTTAGAATACTTGTAATAAGTAGCTTGCATAGGTGTAATAGCAGTGATATTGGGCGCTAATTTCAGAGGCCTTTGATTTGATGTTGCCTTTTTTATAGTTCTTCCGCGCTTCAGGCGCTTTTCCATCTTCAGTATGTTAGTTACAGTAGCTCTAAGTGGTAGAGCAGTGTTTTCCCGCCTTGTTTCACCGTTTCTTTACTGGGTCCTACTGCCTCAGTGGTGTGTCTAGTCACGCTTGCTCTTTTGTTTCCGCGACTGTCTTGTATTAGTGCACCCTTATGGTCTATGACAGCGGTTTCCAAATTGTGCTCCATTTCCAAGTGTTCGGTGGAAGAGATTGGAAAGAAATATGTGGCAAAAACCACTGCCATGCCCTTGCTATGAAAAGACTGTCACCTTCTCTTCAAGAAGTCTTTGACGAAAGCGTGAAAATAATTAATTTTATCAAGACACAGCCTAAGAACACAACACTATTCAAAATGCGTTCCCGTAACAAAACTTTGACTTGACTCCTGGAAATGGGCTATCAAGTTAAAACGTTCCTGATTGATGACCAGTGTGCCTTGGGAGACACGTTTTATGGTGAACGTTAACTAATAAAATTGCACAGAATTTTTAAAAAGTTAATGATTTCAGTCTCTTACTTTAAAGAAAAGCAGTAGCTGTTTGATAAAGTACAACTGTTGAAAAACTAAATTAAATTCTGAACGGAATCGGTGAAAAATCGAAATATAGACAGCTTCAAATGGTAAAAAAATTAGAAAAGAACTAGATCCTGACATACCTGGAATATCTTAAATGAATTTGACATTCACCTGCTTACTTTACTTAATAGTTTCAACTGTTATTTTTCAGGAAGAACTCGACAAAAATTAAAAAACGGTTTTCGGGTTGAAACTCACTCTGCTGTCATTTAAAAGTTTTTTCAGGGACGGAAAAACCATTCTTCTGCAGTTTGGAACAGCTTACTAAAACAATGAGAGCCACATATACCTATTCGGTTGCAGTTGTCCTAACTAGATACATCTACACTGTGCAAATAATAATAGTAACAAAGAAGACTTTATTTGCAAAAAAATTAAGTAGCTACATAAGTACAAGGTAGGTGAAGTTTAGTCAGATGACTATTCTTACACTTAACCTACAGACTAACTTTACAGATGGTAAAATATGTTAAATACAAATAGTTACAAATAAACGCATATCAAACTTAAAAAATATGTACACATTAAGAAAAACTAAATATTGGTTGCATTTTGCAAGTAAGTCCCTTCTCTCTTATCAGGATTTAAATTCCCGGGCTATGCTTTATTGTTTTTTCGATGCCAAGTGACTTTTGGTTTTACAACTGTAAAAATGGTTTAAAATAGCTACCATGTCTATGTGGGTAACATGCTGCCGCTTTATTATTTGCTTTGAATTCGTTCTAATTTGTTTTGCCGTACTTTGTTTTTATCGTTTTTTGCCTATATAGGTAAATTCATTATTTTTTCTGAAATTTGTGGAGATAACATTTGGAATGAGATGAAACCTGATGTTTAACATTGTTACAGTCACCAATTTGTTACAGGCTAAAACAACCTTTACGACAGTTTATTACAGGAATAACTCAATTTTACGATATGAATTTAACATCCAAAATACTAAACGGTTTGGTTACGATGAAAACCAAACGGATAAAAAAATACACATATCCGTTGCCCCAACTATGCTACGATGAGCTGTAACAAAAATTGCCGACTACGCTCATAGAGATGAGGTGGTTCATTATAAAACTAATCAGGGCAACAGCCTGTTAAATGAAATAACGGAGTTAAATGCCTTAGACACCACCACTTTTCTACTCGAGAAAATTCAGGTAGGCTCGCTGAAAAAGTGGAAACAGTGAACCAACCTCTCAAATCCAACCTTGGCAGTGCTCGGGCGACGGTGGGCGTACAGCCTAGGTGAACTTACCTTGAATACCTTTACAGCTCTCTAAACCCTCTTTACAAAAGAAACACATCACAAAATACAAATTCGCATTTTGCTCTTCACTGGGTTGCTTTAATGGGCCAGGTTCGTTTCAGTTATTCACCTTGACTGATTTAGAGAAGACAATGTAACTCAAGTAATATTTATTAATAGCTATGTACAGGTCAGGTCCTATTGTTACTAACTTAAATGTATGAAATAAGCATTAAACTATCAGATAAATATGTACAATAATAAATAAAAATACATCCATCCTGGTATGTTGGCAACCCACTGGGCAGGTTAGCTCGCCGGGCCGTAATTGTTTGGTGATCGCTGGTTTTGGTAGTTCGCCCGACAGTTAGTGGCGTTTCAAATTCAGAAACCAATTATTCCGACTGCCAGTTGCTTGTAATGAAGGAAATAATTATTAGCATGTGTTTGTATTAATGTAAACAGATAAATAATTATTACAAACCGTTACCACATGACTCGGGAATGGAATTGTTTTCACACGTGGTCGACCATGTTCCAAATGGGTGATAATAGTGAGATCCACATTTACTTCGAGGCCTCATTCCACCAGTGCTAATGAACCACCTACACGTGCCAAGGCCAGGGGTAGCTTCAGTGGTGCCCAAACGTCATGTAAAGCGGTCTCTGAAAGTAAAGGAATATTTTATTCTAGCGAATTAGGTTTATTTTACCTTCGGGGAAATTATTCACGACATGAATATATTTCTGCAGGGCTACGGTACACTGAATCGTCGACAAGTCTTCCAAGATTGCCTAGGAAAATCGCTGTTGCTTTTGCTCTGCAGAATGTCCCATTTGTAGCCTGGCGCCGGTTTCCCTTTCTGTTGAAGGTTAGAGTAGAACTGCGCCATAAATATTCTGTCGTGATGGCGCATCACGATGGATCTGCTGTCTGGAGCGTTCGAAAAATGCGAAGTTTAAACCTTCTTCATGTTGTACTATGATTGATTTGGGTTTAGACCACAGCGAAACGTTACAGTCTAATTGAATTAGTTATAGCTAATACCCGTAAGTCACTTTTACGCCAAATTGGGTACGCCATGAAAACTCACAGTTTTACGTCGATTCCTGCTAAAATCCCATAAGTTAGCTTACGGCAAATAGGAATAATTGATCACGTCACCTAACATATGTGCTAAAACACTCTAAGCCAATAACTTTATCATGGGTTTTAATAATCTGCTCTATTCGATTTGACGTAAAAACGACTTAGGTTGGTGCTTTAGCAATAATCGATTCAGTTATCAAATTGAACACAACCTTTTGTCCATTTGTATCTGCTTTCCGTCTAGACTTATTTCATGGGTTTTCTTTGTGTTTGAGATTATCAATTTTTGTTTTTCCCATATTGATTTTCATGTTTATTTTCTTTAGTTCTTCCTCTATTACTTTAAGGTTATACTGTAAGTTATTCTTCGTATCTGCTATCAAGGCCATGTCATCTGCAAATGTCAGTTCTGTCAGCTGTGTTTGTCTTATTTGCCAGTATCCCAGTGTTAGTTTGTTCATCTTTTTCTTGGATTTCTGTATTGCTTCATCTAATGCCGTTGAGAATAGCAGTGGGCTTAATACACATCCCTGTTTGACTCCTTGTCTAGTTTCGAATTCCTTGGATTTTTCGTTATTTGTTCTTACTATGTTTGTCATTCCTTTGTACATGTCTTTTATAATTTCTATGATATTTTTATTCGCTCCCCTTATCTGTAGCACTTCCCATATGTCTTCCCTTCGTATTCTATTGAACGCTTTTTGCAGATCAATACAGCATATGTGTATTTCTCTATTCTAATTTATTAATTTTTAACTTGCTTGTCTACTTATGAATATGAGATTTTGTGTACTTCTGTTTTTCGTGAAGCCACATTGCGTGTCTTCCAGCGTTGTCTCTACTTTGATTCTTACTCTTTTTTCTATTATTCTTCCAAATATTTTACCTGGAATACTGGAGAGTGTTATTCATCAGTAGTTGTTAGAGTTTATTTTGTCTCCTTTATTATATATAGGTAAGATAATGTCTGTTTTCCAATGCTTCGGTATTTTTGCGTTCTTTAATGCATTATTCATTAGTTTATTTATTCCTTCTCTTTCTGTGTATTTTATCATTTCCGGGGTGATTTTGTCTTTACTGGGCGCTTTGCCTAGTGTTATAATTCTTATTGCATCTTCTATTTCTTCTTCTTCCTCTTGATTTTAATCATCTTTAGTTATTATATTTCCAACCTTATCTTTTACATTTAGCATATTATATTCCTTTTCTTTTGAGTTTTATTGTACCATAAAATAGTTTTTGATTGTCTCTATACTTTTCTGTCATTTTATGTCCAAATGTTTTCCATGATTTCTTTTTAGCCTCTTGGATTATTATTTTAACTTCTTCTCTTTTTTCTTTGTATATCTCGTAATCTTCGGCTTTTTTTAAGATTAAATATTTTTTCCACATCTCTTTTTTGGTCTTTACTATTTCCCTATTTCATCTGTCCACCATTCAGTTTTTCTCATATTGTTGTTTGTTATTTTCGTTTTGCCACAGCTCTTTTCCGCTGCTGTCCATATGCTGTTCTTAAGGTGTTCCCATTTTCTTTTATGCTTGGGTTTTTTTCTTTGCCTTTTAGTTTTTCATTTAGTAGCTTTTGATACTTTTCCTCTCTTAGTTTAAAGTATTTTAGTTTTACATGTATGTACTTTTCCCCTTCTTTTGTCCATTTCTCCTTCCTTTATTCTTTTCAGTTTCATTATCACTAGGTAGTGATCACTTACTATCTCTGCTTCTCTTTTGATTTTCTTGTGTATTTATGTATGTTCTTGTTTGAATTTTGTGTTTATCATTAAATTATTTTCATACATACTTTTATTATTCTTTCACCATATTTCTTCGTCTACCAGATTTATTTTTAAAGTTAATAGTCTTTCGTTTACATACTCTTCTTGTATCATGTCATTTAGTCTATTTGGAGTGATTATTAATCCGACTCCTTCCTATACTCTCTTTTTCTCATCTATTCCGGACCAATATATCCAGTGTCCTTTATATATTTTCTTTAACCCTTTACCTTTCTTTTTTGTTTCCGTAATTCCGAGTATTTCTATGTTTTGTTGTATCATTTCTTCTACAAGTTCTTCTTTCCCCATACTACTTCTTACATTCCACGTTCCTATTTTGATCACATTTTTCCACGACTATTTTTTTGTTTTTTAATTTCTTTTCTGTTTCTTTGTATAATCTTACATGTATCGATCTCGTATTTTACTTTGTCTTCAACTCTATTGCATATTCTTTTTCCTATGCGTTTGTCGTCATCATTTGACTCAACCCCTTTTCCTGTAGTTATAAGTTTTTTTATCTTTTTTCTTATCTTCTTCACTCTCTCCATACTTTCTTCCTTTTAATTTCCGTTGGAATTGCTTTATATCAGGGAGGTGATCCATCATGCTGATAGTGGAGGTGTCTTAATTAGAAGCAATAAAACGCAGTAGTCTTCTCCACGTACATTTATTAAAAAGGCGACATGTTTCGAAGCCAAACTGGCTTCATCTTCAGGCCAAAATGATCATCTACAGAGGCATATGGTTAACAATAGTGTACAATGTAAAGAGAATAACTTACTGGTTAAAAACAGCTGAAACCACGTGTTGAAATTTATAGGTTAAGTTGAGGTTAAGCGCTGAAGGCGAGGTAGTAATAAAAAATTCACAAAGAACACCACATTGGAAAAGAAAATTAATTCAATAACCAGTAAACTACGTTATAAAGATCGTTATACTGGTTATTTCATCAAATTTAACAAATTAAAAAAACGGTAAGTAAAATAGCAACCATTCTCTGACGGAGAAGGCACTAGAATGGGAAACTTACGATCTGGTTCTAGTTACTTTTGTACTGACCATAAGTTTCCCATTCTAGTGCCTTCTCCGTCAGAGAATGGTTGCTATTTTACTTGCCGTTTTTTTAATTTGTTAAATTTGATGAAATAACCAGTATAACGATCTTTATAACGTAGTTTACTGGTTATTGAATTAATTTGTGGTGTTCTTTGTGAATTTTTTATTACTACCTCGCCTTCAGCGCTTAACCTCAACTTAACCTATAAATTTGAACACGTGGTTTCACCTGTTTTTAACCAGTAAGTTATTCTCTTTACATTGTACACTATTGTTAACCATATGCCTCTGTAGATGATCATTTTGGCCTGAAGATGAAGCCAGTTTGGCTTCAAAACATGTCGCCTTTTTAATAAATGTACGTGGAGAAGACTACTGCGTTTTATTGCTTCTAATTGCTTTATATCGTTTTGATCTAGCTTCTGTCATGTATGGAGTCAGTTGTTTCCTTTGTTCTTGTACTTGCTTACTATAGTCATATGATATACATATGTCACTACCTTTAAGCTTTTTTGCGGCTTTTAACACTTCCATTTTCTTGCTCCCTGATACAAATTCTATTAATATTGGTCTTGGTGTAACTCTATTCTGCAGTTTTTCCCTATTCTTCTTACTTCTCTTGTTTTATTTTCCATATTTATTTCGATCCCGATTTCGTTGAGCGTTTTCCACATGTTGCCTTTAATACTTAAATTTGATTCGATTTCCATTTCTTTTTTTAGGTTAGCATTTTCGAACTTTATTTCTTGGATTTCGATGCGTTCATTACGCTTGTCCAATTTTCCAAGTTTGTTTTGAATATCCTGTGGTAATTCTTCCATATTCTTGTATATTCGCTTCTTTAATAACACCGCCCAATTCGCTGTTTATTTGTATGTTCTTTATGTTTATATATTATATAAAGCGCCTGCGTAGCTCAATGGTTAGAGCATCGGACTGCGGTACGGAAGTCTATAGTTCAAATCCCAGATCGATGCCTGGCGGGCGGCCTACCCAGTCGCTTTAAATAATTGGGGACCTGCGTACGAAAGAATAAGGGGTAATAATGTGGTTGTCTAATGCGTGATGCTCACAACATCATCACGTGTCATGAATTTGACACGCGATAGCCGGGTGTGAAAGCGAGGATACGGAAGCTCTGACCTTCCGCCTTGCAGGCCAAGCTCCTTCATGGGGTGTTAGTGCCTCACCATTATTGTTATTATATTTTGCATAATAATACTCGATTACGAAGTTATTTATCACGGCTCGCACTTTCGTATCCGTTCACTTTGCTTTGCAAAATTCAACTCCATATGAAAAAATAAAGATGTTAAAATTTACAATAAAAATAAAATATGTACAGTGCGCAACGCCTCTATATTGGTACGTTCATTGTAACTTAATAACATCTATTTTTGTTGCAGGTGTGAAGATATTTTCATTTAATTGATGGAGTATCACTGAAAGGTGCTCTGACATTTAAACAAACATAATGAACATTAAACAAGAAACTATGGATAATAAATCTTGTAGTTCTGCAGGAACAGCATCTTGCTTATCGCAGAACATGGATAATAGCGAAAATTTTGATAAGAAGCTATACATCAAACAAGAAAACATTGAAAATATTAATTTAGTTAAACATATGGGAACTCATATAGGAGAGAAGCCTTTTATATGCTCTATTTGTCAACTCAGTACAGCAAATAAAAGAAATTTAGTTAGACATATGAGGACTCATACAGGAGAGAAGCCTTATTTTTGTTCGGTTTGTGATTACAAAACAGCAGTTAAAAGTAGATTAGTTTCACATATGCGGACTCATACAGGAGAGAAGCCTTATTTTTGTTCGGTTTGTGATTACAAAACAGCAGATAAAAGTAGTTTAGTTTTACACATGAGGACTCATACAGGAGAGAAGCCTTTTATTTGCTCTTTTTGTGAACACAGAACAGCAGATAGAAGTCATTTAGTTTTACATATGAGGACTCATACAGGAGAGAAGCCTTATATTTGCTCGGTTTGTGGATTCCAAGTAACACAGAAATCTAATTTAGTTACACATATGAGGACTCATACAGGAGAGAAACCTTATATTTGCTTGTTTTGTGAATACAAAACAGCAGTGAAAAGTTGTTTAGTTATACATATGACAACTCATACAGGAGAGAAGCCTTTTATATGCTCTATTTGTGAACACAGAACGGCAAAGAAAGGTCATTTAGTTATACATATGAGAACTCATACAGGAGAGAAGCCTTATATTTGCTCCGTTTGTGGATACAAAACAGCAGTAAAAAATAGTTTAGTTTTACATATGAGGACTCATACAGGAGAGAAGCCTTATATTTGCTCGGTGTGTGGATACAAAGCAACTGTGGAAAGTAGTTTAGTTTTACATATGAGGAGTCATACAGGAGAGAAGCCTTTTATATGCTCTATTTGTGAATACAGAACAGCAAAGAAAAGTCATTTAGTTGTACATATGAGAACTCATACAGGAGAGAAGCCATATATTTGCTCGGTTTGTGATTTCAAGGGAACACAGAAAAGTCACCTAGTGTCACATATGAGGACTCATACAGGAGAGAAGCCTTATAAATGCCTCGTTTGAGTATAAAGCAACACCAAGATATCATTACCTATGTTTTACATATGAGATCCCATACAGGTGAGGAAATTCCTAAAAGAATCCAGTCTGGTAACAGGAGTTACGAAAACATTAACAAAGCTATAAATAGGTCTTCAAAAATCAAAATATACCGAACTATGATAAGACCAATAATATCCTACGGTTGCAAAATGTGGTCTCTGATGGAACATGAACAAGGAAAGCTGAGATGCGCTGAAAGAATAATATGTGGGTCGGCAGAATTAAATAAAATAGTGCAAGGCGAGATTATAGTGAGCTTTGTCAAAGCGCAAAATGCTGCGGTGGGCAGGTCATGTCCCAAGAAGGGACCAACCAAGATCAAGATGTCTTTAAGAAGTGCTACGTAGAGGGCAGAGCTGTTCCAGCTACTATTTACAAGTAAACAACGATAAGTACTTGAATACCTATTCAAGCTAGTGAGCTAGTGATAATAAAACACTGTTGTTAGATCCTATATTTAATGTGTAGGTATTTTTCAGACCAGGTGATGTATATTAATTTGTATTGACTATCCTGTAAATATCTTTGTACAATATATGAAAGTATATTAAATGGTTCTTTAAGAAAGAAGGCTATAGGTAATTAAAAAATGGAGATAATTAAAATTAAGGAACTTTTCTATATTGTATCAAAAAACCCATTTTCACCCTGTATATTGATAATTGTGTACGGTAGAAAGCATAAAATAAAAAACAAAGTAATTCAATGTGTTTATAATTATCCCGAACATACTACCCAAAATTCAGGTCAATGCTATACTTTTTATAAATGCAAATGCAAAGCAGCTGCGGTGATTAGAATATCACTCAGAACTTCATATAATGATCCCATCATTTACTTAACAATAGAACTAACAAACTAACCTCAACACTGGAAGAATTACAACACTACAAGTAAGCTGTTTCTGACGACTGACGGCAGCCAGTGGTTGAACACATGTTAACCACATGACTGAACTGACATAACAATGCACTTATTGCGTACAAGTACATTTAAAGAAATGTTCTTGTGGACTGAGGTACCGAGAACAATAAAAATACTCAGAATATAGTGACTGAGTACTTGTACTCGAGTACCTACCGCAGAGCTCTGCTTGAAGGTACTAAAAATATAGAACTGGAAGAGAGCTGTGCAGGATCGGGCCCCATAGAAGCAGTATATAAACGAAGCTAAAACCCACAAAGGGTTGAAACGTTGGTTAAGTATACCATGCGTTCTTTTTAAAAGTATACATAGGCGATACTCGTATGTATACGAAAAGGAAAAAAAAATATTTTTAATTGTTTTACCCTATATGTAGGCAACCAATTATACAGAAAACTTCAATTTTAAGAGTTTTAATTTAAGACAAATAGCATGCTGTGGCAAAAGTAAGAGAATGTTTCTTTTTAGTATACATACGAGTATCCCCTATGTATACTTTTAAAAAGAACGCATGGTATAAGTAAATATCAATTTATTTTGCTTGATTTCATAAACTGAAAATGCCGTGTCATTGTATATGAGAAAAACCCTATAGTTGTTGCATTTGTGGATATAAATTAATGTAGAAAAGTAATTTATCTACACATACAAAGGCAGCAGCGCCAATTGCTGCAAACTAGAATAAGCAGTGGCGGTGGCTCAGAGATATGAGCCTCTGGTTCTGGGCCAGCAAACTTGAGTTCAAACTCCAATGGCCTTCACTGTGATTCTCCAATCAACTGTGGCATCTTAATGCCTCAAAACATCCTCAAAGAGGAGAGGCCAATGCCCTTGCAGTGGGAATGTTGTCAACAATGCTGATAACGAATGAACGATAATGAACATATTCAAAATAGCTATGATAATAAACTCAGCACTAAACAAAAATGCATCGATACCTATGTACACTTCTGTGCAATAAAATTAAGCACACACAGCTTTTTTGCATTTATTAGTAGGGTGTTTTTTTGGAATGGTCGTAGTTTTGGTCTTTTAATAAAGGTGTTATTTTCAAGTTATGGTGTTTGATCATTTATTGAAACTGCTGCTAGGCAATTAAAATAGACCCGAATTATGCAAACTAAAATATTGTGAAAAAGAGTCATACGACGTGTGCTTAATTTTATTGCACAGAAGTGTACTTTGACAGTTGTATATTTTATTATCTGTTGTCAGTAATACTTTTCCTAGTGCTAAAGTTTAAAATTCATTTAAAAAGAGAAAATTTCAGAGTTTGCTCACCAAAACTGCGTTGAAAGGCTTAAAACCCCTTTGGGTAATGAAGCACCTAGTGTTTGGTGAGTTTACAGTTGGTATAAAGTATTCAAGTTTGATCGGGTTTCCCTCAGATAAACTACCAATTGCTGCATTTATGGATAAACACATAGCTGCTGCTTGTAATATGATTAAAGAAGACAATGGAGTCACCTGCGCAATTATACTTTGCGGAGTAGAATGACGCCAAAATTAAAATTTCACATAATCGCTTAAAATCAGGAAAGTTTGCTGTTGTTGCATACCCCATAATTTTACCATTGCTCAAAAGCAAATTCATGTGGAATGGTACTAGAAAACAGTAAAAAAGTACAATGACGGCTAATTTAAAGCAGTGTACAATATTGTGACACGTGATGAGTATTTACACATTTGAACCTGTAACGAAACGACAATTAGCTCAATGGGTCTCTCCAACAGACCCCAATCCTGTCAAAGTAATTGGGGTTAGAAGTGTCGACAAAAAAAAATTAATGCCTCCTCAAAATCCGGCCTTCTTGCCAATGTTGCATTAGAAGATAGAAAAACAGTCACTCTTAATTGGTACACAATAATAATGCAAAAGCAGTTTAAAAGGTGCAGGAATATCGGACTCGAAGTAAACACAGGGCAATTTAAAGGTGGTAAGAGTGGAATTACTGGAGCGTCCACTATACAGTTCAGATCTTGTACCTTGTGATTTCTTGCTCTTCTTGCGCCGCTGGTTTTGACGTATTCGCTGAAAAATGTTCGCCGTTGAAACTCGTCTCGGGACCAAACCCTTGTGAAAAACTGGTTAAATTGTTTCAAAACAGAACACACCGCCCATTAAACGTGCATAAAAAACACCACAAACAATTAACAACTGTTTCTTTTTACGTAAGTGATAAATTGATGAACAAAATGGCAAATACGTCACAAAACAAAACAAGTTAACCAAAAATTTGGATTCGCCACGGACAAAGGTTTCACATTGAAATGTTAGCAAAAGTCCTTTCAAAATTCCGTGTGGGTTCTATTTATACCATCGGAAAACAAAAGGAAACTACAAGCAGGGATTCGTTTAAATTTACGTATTTTAACAATTGTTCACCAATACGCAAATATTAATAAACAGAAGACTTTTGCAATTTGGAAAAGATGCATCAATTAATTACATAAAATCCTTAGATTTAATCGTAAAACTAATTGCACCACTGTTTCAGCGAATTTCGAAGCATCTGCATGATATTCTAAAACTATGTTTATACCGTGGTCTTCAAATTGATAGAAATTATTCATAAATATAGGAAGTCAAATTCCTATCAATAAGAAAGGAGTTCATACTGCCATGTATATAATCATTTTTGTATAAGTATTTATCTTAGTTTTCAACGTCAGGTATTGTGAAACAAGCAGAAATAAGTAATATTCATTTACAACATTACATATAAATGTTTTTGGTGGACCCCAAATTTCTGTGCTACGAAAAGATAGCGAGATTTATATAATATATACCGGGTGGTTGGTCATACCTCTAAACATAGGCAATTTACATGGCTTTCCTGCTCACCATTTTTATGGAAAAGAATGGTAGTGGTACTAAATTAAAGGAAATAATTTTCCGCGTCGTTTAGTATTAAAAATTTATTGGATAATGCTAATTGTGCATAAAAATATTAATTTTAAAATTTAGATATGGGCGGCCGCGCTTCCCAAATATGAGTGGCCGCGCTTGTTAAAAAACAAAAGCTGTCTGTTGACAACTCAGATAATTGTGTTGCTTAAAATCGATGCAATTTACTCTAACGAGAAAAGGGTGTTCATTATTAACACTTTTTATGCTAGCAATAGTTTACGCAGAGTTAGGGACTTATTCTCGATACAATTTCAAGATAGCCACAATACAAACGTATGTGCAGAAATTCGAAATGACGGGAAGGAAAGGTAAATAATTAAGTTCATACAGTGTATGTTCATTGATACTATTTAAACGCATAATATTGTAGGTAAGTCGAAATTATGATTTAGAGAAAAGGGTTCTGGCATTAATACAACTAAATCAAAACCTAAGTGCAAGATCAGTAGCTCGTGAGTGCAATGTTAATCATGCATCGGTTTAAAAATACTTAAGAAGCATAAAAAGTTTTAATAATGAACACCCTTTTTTCGTTACAGTAAATTGCATCCATTTTAAGCGATACAATTATCTGAGTTGTTAACAGACAGCTTTTGTTTTTTTAACAAGCGCAGCCACTCATATTTGGGAAGCGCGGCCGCCCATATTTGCGAATACCTAAATTTTTAAAATTAATAGTTTTATGCACAATTAACATTATCCAATAAGTTTTTAATACTAAATGATGCGGAAAAGTATTCTCTTTAATTTAGTACCACTACCATATTTTTCCATAAAAATGGTGAGCAGGAATATGCATAACCGTGATAATCCATGTAAATTGCCTATGTTCAGAGGTATGACCAACCACCCGGTATATATATATATATATATATATATATATATATATATATATATATATATATATATATATATATATATATATATATGCAAAACGTCAAACTCGCCTCCGAAAGCATACGTCGAAACGAAGAACTGGCCTCATTTTTGGAGGCCAGTACGAAAAATCGGAGGCGACTAGGTATCCCCATGTATAAGTGTTCCATTCAACAGATGGTGCAACAAGCATCGATTTAACAGATTTTTTGGTGGAGGTGAGTTTGACAGTACACATATTCAGTTATACACTTCAGTTGGTAGAGGTTATTCTAGATGGCGCAACCATGTAATACACATATACACCTAACAAGGTGCGCCAGTAGTACTCGCCTCTATCTATGAAACATACTGTTACGCCTCAGAGACTTGGCAAACGCGCACGGGGGCTTATCGCTAGTAATGGATTTAAGTAAATACAATAGAACCGCCTGCCACTGGATATTTAATACAGGATCCGTCAACGATGCGGGATGGGAAATATATCTAAAACTAGGAGATTTACATTAAAATGGCTTATATAAAAGTTGAAGGTACGAAAGTGTTGCATATTACTAAAATATTTCTGATTATACAGGGTGGCTCAAAAAGTGTGGCGAACCAAAGTTGTTATTACTCTATATTTAGGAAGCTTAAAAGCTTTGCATTGAAATACCAATAGTTTTAATATAAATTTGTATGGGTCTAACATGAACTGTTTTGGAGATGTTGCCGATTTTATGCACAAAATGCTAAACTTCAGGCAGCTGCTGTAGATACTGAAATAAAAAATAAATCATTACGTTTTTGTGAATTGCCTTTCGAGTGTAAAATGGTGATTCTCGGCATTCATACTATACAAGGTGTTCTGCAAATTTAATGATTTCAAAGGTTTTTAAAGGAAACGCACTACACATTTTAGTATTTTTGAAATGCCCCTTTAAAGAGATTTATTTTGATATCTTACTGGATAACTCTGAATTCAACTGTTTTCCATCTATGCGAGTGTGAGTATAAGAAAACAGTATAAGGCCCCTAAAATGCTTTATTTAAAGGAATCACAAACTAGGTTTAGAAAATAAAAATCCAGCCATTGCTGACACAAAAACCCGAGAAATGCTGGAATAAATTAAATCTGAAAACTAGTTGAATTCAGGCTATTAGGCGAATATTTATTGAATGAGTTACATACAGAGATACATAGCGTGCTTTATTTACTAAAGCAAAATCATTAAATTTGCAAATTACGAGCACTTTGTAGAGTTTTAATACCCATGGAAGAAGGTATTGGGTATACAGTGACCCCCAAAAGGTCGGCATCATATGAGAAAAAAATTATTTTAGATTTTTCAAAAAACTTTACACGTCAATAATTTGTGCTTGTCTAAAAACCTATTTAGACCCTATCATATATACCGAGTGACGTTTACTTATTTAGAAAATTCCGTTTTTCGAAATTGACAAAATCTAAAAAGTGCTATTTTTCGGAAATTAAGTAATATTGCAATGAGATTGTTTTAGAGTGTGTTAGTTTTGATTAACTGAACAATCTCAAGTCCAGAAAACACATATTTTCCTTTAACTTTAGCTTTAGCTTTTTCAATTTTTTAAATATTTTTCAGTTTCGCATACTGAATCAATCTAAGATCAAAATTACAATACAAATTCGAAAGACCTTTTGCTAAATCTGTTTACTAAGTTAACAAGCCAACCTTACCTGGTGTTTTCGGGATTAACTCGGCAGCTAGGCTCTTCAAAAAACTTCTTTTACTTCCTGTGACAAATTCGTGCACACAACACCCAAATTGACAAATTTGCTTTTTTCACACACAAACAAAAAACTGGACCACCAGATTATTCAAATAATTATATATATTTGTTCTCAGTAAGGTGGCCGTCACGTCATAAACTTAAACAGCAAAAGGTTGACATACGTTGACGGAACATACCGCCCACCAAAAATAAGGTCTACACGAGCTTTTTTTTACAATTTTTTTTAAACAACTACTAACACTTATTAAGAAAAAAACTAAAAGTACCATTACTGCGACGGTAGAGGGCACAATTGAGTACAAGGACGCTGCATTACCCCCTGCGTAGTTTGGATTGTTGCAACTCTGCAAATTCCATCTTTTCCCGGATGGATACTAATTATTCTGCCCAGTCTCCAAACAAGAGGAGGGGTCAGCTCGTTTTTAATAAGAACAAGTGTTTCTATGTCTAAATTTTGGAAGGTGTGGGTTTTATACCACTTAGATTTTTGATACAGTTGATGCAAGTATTCACTGTTCCAACGGGACCAAAAACTCTGTTTCATGCTTTGTATTAATTGCCAACGAAAAAGTTTATTAATGGGAATATGAGACAGTTCTGGATTTGGAGGAGCAGTGAGAGGCTCTAGCGTTAGGGAATGACCAGGCGTTAACGATCTAAGATCATTGGAGTCAGCACTTAGGCTGCATAATGGACGGGAATTCAATAAAGCCTCAATTTGGGCCACTAAAGTTAACAACTCTTCAAAAGTTAATATTTAGGCACCAATGACTCTGTACAAATGAGTTTTAACTACTTTTATACCACTCTCCCAAATTCCTCCAAAATGTGGTGCAGAAGGTGGGTTAAAATGCCACGTGATGGCTTCGCTTTCAGCGGCCATTTCCAAACAGTCTTTTAATTGGTGGCTCGCTCCAATAAAATTAGTGCCACGGTCGCTGTAGATGTCTGAGCACCTACCCCGACGAGCAATGAAACGACGTAAACAAGCTAAAAAAGCATCAGTAGTTAAATCTGACACTACTTCCAAATGGACTGCTTTCACTGATAAGCAAACAAATAAACACAAATAAGCTTTTGAAGCTTTTGCACCCCTAGTGCGTCTTGTAACAATTGAAAATGGACCTCCAAAATCCACACCAACATGAGAAAAGGGTTTTGCTTGAGAAACCCGAAATTTAGGTAAATCGCCCATAGGGTATACAAAACTATTAGGTCTAAATCTAAAACAACGATAGCATTTTGATAAACAACTACGAATACGGCTACGCGCACCAAGAATCCAAAAATTTTGCTGTAGCAAATAGTGAGTGGTGTTTACGCCAGAATGTAAGTTTTGATAATGAATTTGTAAAATCAATAGTTTTGAGAGAACATGAGATGAAGGAAGTAACGCTGGATGTTTAGCTTCAAATGCTAACTCTGATTGAGATAGCCTACCTCCAACACGTAGAGTACCTTTTTCATCTAAAAAGAGGGCTAATTTCATAAATGTCTTGGGAAGTTTCTTACCACGACGAAGAGCCGAAATTTCTTGTGCAAAGAATTGCTCTTGGATTACTTTTACCAAACATAAGAGAGCTTCATGAAGTTCCTTTTGAGACAAGGGTCCCAAAATTTTCTCAGAACATCTAGTATTTCTAACGAAACGCAAACAATAAGCAATAACACCCTGTATTTTACGAAGAGATGAAAAACGCGTGAACAACGAATCAATAGCGTTTGAAACAATTTGACCTATCAAAACACTTTTCCTTTCTTCTAAGTCACTATTTTCATACACTACTCTTTTATTAGAATCCTCCCACTTTAAATAACAATCGCAAATTCTCGTTAACACTTGCCTCACTTGCTAATTCAAAGATTTCTTCAATTTGCGAGATTGCAATTTGTCTAGCTAAAAATTTTTCCTTCTTTGGAGCCATAATTTTAGACAATTAAACTCTAGCTTACAATGTATCTACTTAAAAATTTGACAACACAAAGTACAAGTTGTACTGTTCAATAAAATTCAAAGAATACAAAGCAGCAACAAATACACAAAAAATAGTGAGCAGGCAAAATGATAACAAACGCAGGTAATATAAGGTTGCAACGACCTTTGTCACTAAGTGCAAAATAAATATTTAAATATACCAAAACACCGTAAAACAACTCTATGCAAACGCTATTTTCTCAGTGGACTGTAACTAGTTTGTTAATCCAACGGACCGTTCTATCCGGCTCGAAGGACCAAAAATGAATCAATCTAAGATCAAAATTACAATACAAATTCGAAGGAACCTTTTGCTAAATCTCTTTACTAAGTTAACAAGCCAACCTTACCTGGTGTTTTCGGGATTAACTCGGCAGCTAGGCTCTTCAAAAAACTTCTTTTACTTCCTGTGACAAATTCGTGCACACAACACCCAAATTGACAAATTTGCTTTTTTCACACACAAACAAAAAACTGGACCACCAGATTATTGTTCAAATAATTATATATATTTGTTCTCAGTAAGGTGGCCGTCACGTCATAAACTTAAACAGCAAAAGGTTGACATACGTTGACGGAACACATACCATTGACTTAATATTGAAATTAAATTTTTTTATGTAACGACTTTCAAGATTTATAATTGCAAAAAATAATATAAAATGTTAATTGCTCGTTTAGATTTTGTATTATTTACCGAAAACTGAGATGTTCGCATAATTTTTACGTTTTTGATCCAATGTGCTTTTTAGGAGAAATATTTTTGAATGATTATTAATATCTATTTAAATGGCTTCTAAAAACTCGAACCTTGTTAGCGAATTACTGTTATAAAAATCCAAAAATCCTGTAAACGGTCTTTTACAGTTGTCTGAATGAGAAGCATTTTTAGAACATGTAAAGTGCATAAAGAAAAATCTTCTCATTTAGACAACTGTAAAGGAATATTTACAGGATTCATTAACAGGGTTAGATTAGAGTTTTTATCGAAGAAGCCATTTAAATAGATATTAACTATCATTTAAAAATACTTCTCCTAAAAAGCGCATTGCATCAAAAACTTAAAAAGTATGCGAACATATCACTTTTTGGTAAATAATAAAAAATCTAAAGGAGTAATTAACATTTTATATTGTTTTTTACAAATATAGCCTAAATCGTTAGTCTTCACATAAAAAATGTCAATTTTAAAATTTAGTTTTGGTATGTCTTCTTCTTCTTCCTCTTAATATAGGCTGAGAGCCTGTTACTTTCACACACTTGAGTGCGGTTTTATAAGCCATCTTAATCCGCGGCCGGGGTAGGTGGCTAGCCTAACCCCTTGAATTAAGGAAGAATGCCCTCGCAGGGATCACGACCATCAAAGGTGTTCGTATGATGGCCGGAGAGCGTACGAGGTTATCAATGCCCGGGTGTGGGGCTTGAACCCACTACACTGCTGGCGCCACGCAAGCACCAGCCGGCCACAAGCTGTTGGTATGTGAAATTTTGAAAAATATTTAAAAAATTTAAAAATTAAAGTTTAGCTAAAGTTAAAGAAAAATGTGTGTTTTCTGGACTTGACATTGTTCAGTTAGCTAGAGCTAACACTCTAAAGAAATCGCATATGATGCCGACTTTTTGAGGGCCACTGTATAATTTTGATGTGTTCGTTTGTTTTTTTTTAAAATCTGATTTCATTTGATAATACTCGTAGAATCAATTTATTCAGAATTTTTCGTTTTTTCGTGTTCATTATTTCTTGTATCTACATTACGGGATTTGTATTGTCTAAATCTGGTTCTTTGTTCTGTTCGGTGATTTTTGTTATCCCTTGAATTAAAGCATCTTAATTTTTAGTTTTTACTTGCCTCGTCTAAAAGACGAAGAACGTATTGTAATCGATAAAAAATTACCCTCTGAGATTTCTTCAGATCTTCACTTCCAGGGTCCCTAGATATCAAAGAAACGCTTTTTTCAATTCCGTCTTTTGCCGGTATAACTCTAAAACTATTTTTTGGAGGAAGACGATACTTTGCATGCATATTATATGTCTAACTGGCATGAAACCGAGAAAAATTCGGAGAAGTATGTACAGGGTGAGCAAATAAGAAAAATTAAATTCTTTCTATTTTTGCTTTAACTCAAGACTTATTACTTAAATGAAAGTAATAATTTGCACATATCTCAGGTTTTTGCACTTGAAGAAAAAATGCATATTTAGACACAACATATAGGTACAGAGTGGGCACTAAAAAAATTTTTGCTTATTTTGCTTTAACTTAGACTCAGATAAAATCAGTAATTTGCACATAGCTCAGGCTTTACACTTGACGAAAATGGAACCCAAGAGATACAAGATAAATGTTGTAAGAGTAAAAAGAGACAACAAAAAGTGTGTTCTGTTTAATACAGCCATGCACTGCACAGATCCGAGAGATCCTTCACGGATCAGTGGAAGAAACGCGTGGAACTGAAATCGCATTTGCAGGTGATGTAGTTCGAATCCCATCACCGGTAATGTTATTTGCAAGTTGATGTAATTCGCATTAGCAAATGTTTCCTTTTATTGTTTCAGTATTATTAGAAACGTGAAGAAACTTTAGCCCCATATTTTGATAACGTTCTCTTTCATTGAATTGTTTCCTGTTACTTCCAACTGTCACCTAAAGTTAAGCATTTTTTTGCATAAAATCGTTAATATCTCCAGAACCGTTGGCGGTAGATCCATACAAATTTATATTAAAATTATTAGCATTTCAATGAAAAACTCCTTGTAAACTACCTAAATATCGAGCCTTCTATTTAAAAAAAGTAAGTTTAGGTCACCACTCTTTTTGACCTACCATTTATAATCATGTGATGTGCACCGCCTTCTTACCTCGTAGAATTTTTATATATTTGATTCAGATGCCCAATTTGTTTAAATGCCGAAATGAATTTGGTCAATACTGTAACTGAGCAAATTAATTCGGCAATGGGACGACTTTAGGTCTGAGTATTCCATTTTGGCAAGTGAGCGAATTCAGCATCTGACAGTATAGTATTCCAACCAAAAATTGGAAAGCTATTTAAAATCCAGTACACCATGAAAAGTGTAAGTCATGTCTAAGTTGGTTTCATACAATCAGTAAATAATATTCTAATGTCAATCAGCTTTCAAGTAATGACAGTTCATCTGCAAATTGTACATGTAACTGTTTTGTGAAGGCATTGTAACATTGTGCATGATTTAAGTAGGTACTAGTTGAGTTTTTAAAACCGTATAGTAGCATAGAAAATTTAAAAAAAAACGTATATATCTTCCAAACTTCTCAATGCATCTGTCAAATTTGAAGGTTATTATCGAAGTGTCGCTGAATGACCATCAAACAGTAATTTTATGAATTAAATTACGAAGTGACTTACTGTTTTCAATGCTGGCCTGATTTTAAATAGCTTTCCAATTTCTGTTTGGAATACTATACCTATATATATGAACTTTATGTCACTCTCGGGGCCGGTTGCAGAAAGCAATGTTAAGTCTGGTGTTAGCTAACGCGACGTCAAAGTGAGCAAAAACGAATCAAATCTCAAATGCTTATGGTAACTAATACATTAGTAAACAAAATTTGATGCGATTTTGTTCACTTTGACGCGACGTTAGCTAACACCAGACTTAACATTGCTTTCTGCAACCGGCCCTCGTAGTTTTAGAAATATCTTTGTTGCCGGCCCCTGTATAGTAGCCCATGCTTCGATTACCAAAATTCAGTGTTGTTAATTCTGTGAGCGTACGCCGTTACCGTTAATTTTTCAGTCTTCGTATTATGCAGCTTGTTCTGGTATCCATATTTTTCACTAAAAGATAATCAACACCAATGATTGCATGCCGTGCCCAGACGAAGTTGGCTAATATAATAGATTTTCGAAATATGACAATTCAGTTTTAAAAAATGATTTTGGCAGTTTTGTTGGTTGGTTTTTCTAAGAATTGTAACTCATTAATTCTTAACTCAAATATTATATTGCAAGATTTCAATAACTACAGGGCAACTGATTTTATTAAGGTATTTGTAGTAATATAGCTATGTTAGGTACCCACAAGAATTTATTAACTCACGCAGAATGCCATCCGCGCCATGTTTAAATACGTTATCACGTTCGCCGTGCCAAAATCGGAAAACAAAACGACGCGCTACTTTTATTCCCTTGGCAAAAGGTGCAACAGAACGGCAACGTTGCTGGAGGTAAGTATGTCGATTGTATAACACGGCGATATACAATGGGAGGCCACATTGTAACAGTGTAGTCGGAGCTGTGTTGCTATTTTGTGTGCACCATTTTTTTGTATATCTCAAATATCAAAATTTCTTACCCCTCTCTTGATGCTTCTGTTACGAAAACCTTATTTAAGAGATTGACGAGGAATGCACATGGAAAAACATGTTCCTTGACATGGAGGCGTGGGTGTCTGTCATATGTTCGGAGGCAAGTAAGATAGCCGTGCACATATATATATATATATATATATATATATTGCTATGTTATGCTAGCTGATAAATTTATTTAAATTATCGTATTACTATTTTGCCCTTTATTTTTAACTTTCAATTCAAATCCGTATTTTACAATATTTTTAATGAAACTCTCTCAGGTGGTTCGCAATATCTAGTAACCCAATGATTGATTTGTCAAATTCTCTTTGTTTAATTGCAAGTTGATTGACTTTCAAAAAAATTGACAACTAACGTCAAATTAATCAAAATTCAGAACGAATATCAAGGTTTTTACAATAAGATCTAATATGTAATTCTTTCACCAATCTATTTTGTAAGTATGAAATTCAATTATATTTTTTTATACCTTCTTACTGGTTATAGTTTTTTAAATGTTTCATTTAACCTTTTAAAACACAAACCTGATTTAACACTTTGCTTGTTAATCCTGCCAAAATCCTTCTAAGCTGGATCCTCACTCCGACTGCACTCAAACACCTGCTGAGTCCTTATCCAAACTGCATCACCTCCGATGAATGTAAACTCCCAGCTTCACCTTATTGCCATCCACTTCAAAACTTCCACATCCTATACTGAATTCCTGTCGTTGTCCCCTGCTGCTGTTAACTTCAAGTCTCCTAGCTCCTGTACTGGATTACTGCGGCTCCTATCCCTCTCTGGTAAGTGTCAGCATAAATCTTGTTCCAAATATGAATTTGTCTCTTTTTTTAGATGGTCCTACGTCTTCAATGATACCCACAGGTTTCCCAAAAACAATTCGCTGCACGTACTAACCTCTTGTTTGTGTCTTGTATTCCATTTCCAATGTAGTATCAATAAATCCAATTCTCTTCATATAATGTAATCTTCTGTATTGATTATTTATAATTCACTGCATTGGTTCAATCTCTTCACCGATTGTATTCCTTTATAAGTTCCAATTTATAATATTATACCTCCACCAAGTATATTTGTTTACAGCCTTTTTAAATGGTATTTGATCAAATAATTACATAAAGTAAGGCATAAATTCTGGTTTTTTATTTTCCAAATTCGTTATATTCAAAATTACATGTCTGTTTTTTATGAGTTGTTTCAGTAACTAATTAAACAAATTACCAATTATTACTATTAGACACGATTCTTGTTGCCTCCTATCTACATTTTTTTATATAATCAAAACAGATATTTTATTTTAATTATCATAACAGATACATTTTAGTAGTAACCTTGGTATTTATTCCTATTCAGAATTTTCTTATTACAGATTAAGTTTGAGTAATCAATCATTATGCTATTATTTGACTAACCAATAATAAGAAAGTTAATTTCATTATACTTTAACATGTATTTAGATCCATTAATTTGCTTATATCTGACTTCCAAATTTATTTGACTAAACTGTTTCTTTAGTATTCATATTTAAATTATCAAAGAATATAGTGTATCATAACATAATTCCTCAATTAAGAAAAACATTTTTAATAAACTCGTTTTATTTCAAATGTATTTTCTTAATTCGTTATTTAATTAATAAATTTTGTAGAACCCAACCAAATATCCTATTATCTAAATTAATAACAATCAACACCTATTTACATCTATCTATTTTAAAATTACTATAGAAACGAAATAATTAACTTTACCAACCAACAACATTTAATGCAATATTTACAGATTTTCATGTTTTCTAAGTTTTCGTTATATATGGGTAAATCATTGTAATATGAAATCTTCTTCTAATTCGTCCATCTGTATCATTTATTTAATTTCATTTCTAACTTGTCCTCTTAATGTAAATGGAATAGGGTAAGATTTACTATTAAAACTTTTTGAATCATCAACCTGCAATTTATGAATATATTTTTGTGCTTGTCCTACCTTTTCATTAATAACCTCCTTATTTCTATAAATTATTTCTAATATTAGGCCTTCAAATTGTTTATTCTTTTCAGCTATTTTCAAATCATTCAGCAAAACCCCCTTATAATTATTATCACTCTGTATATCACATATTACATTATTATTAATTATTATACCTTCCTTATACTTCATTGTATCTCCAATTCTATCTAATTGAACACACTTATTTTCTCGGCTGACACTATTGGTACAGTTCCAAGATTTTTTTACCCCTTTTAAATGAATACACTTTTGTGTTCCATCAATATGAATCCCTAATTGCTGAATTACATCAATTCCTAACACCATATCGATAGTAAGACCTTTTATTATAAACAATCTAACAAAATCTTCCTATTGATTTATACTTATCTTTACATTTAACACTCGGTTTGTGGTTGATATCTTTCTTTTGGTTGCTGATAGCAAATCTATTTTATTTACTTTAATTATATTCTTGTACAGGACATCTAAATTATTTAAAATCACTTCCTCATTTATTAAAGATGTGATCATATTTCATAGAATACTGTCTTCTTTTTAGTAGTACAATGGCATCATCTATCTTTTAATATTTAATATTCATAACTATTTAAATGCTAAAATACGTGTGGTTCTTCATAAAAAAAAATTTTTTTAAATTACTATTTACATATTTACAAGTTCCGAGTTTCCTTTTGTTATCTTAATACTCTTTTAAAAGTATTTTCAGTAGTCTTTTGAACATCCTTGTCTTCTTTAACTGCTTGTTTTAATTTTCTTAATTCATCTTCTAACCTTGGTACTTCATTTTGTCTCAGCTTTTCTTTTAACTTCTTTGCTTCCTCCTTTAGTCGTCGTTTAACTGTTTCCTTCTTTGTTTTCTTCTTATTTTTATTGACATTAACTATATAACCTCTTGTAATTCTTCTTAAATATTTGTTATTTTTGTTCCTCATAATATTACTCAATATACCTCTTGTTACCACCTTTACTTCTGTATTACTTACCACTTCATTGTATTTTACCTGTTTACCATTTTCCATATCTTCACAAGTCTCTAACATTTGATTTATTTCATTAGTTCCAAATAATAATTCTTGTTTTTTATCCAAAATTCTGTTTTCATACGTATTGTATCGAAATCTAACTTCTAATTTTTCTTTATCCTGTACTGACTTAGTTTCCATAATCTTTGTTAAATTTTCTTCTATCTCTTTGCGTTCCTCCTGTCTTTCTTTTCTCACCTCATTCTTGAGTTCCTCCTTATAACTTCCTAATGTTTCACTCATCTTATTAATTTGTGCTTGCAATTTTTGCTTATTCTCGATTTGCACCTTATTAAATTCTTCTCTTAATCCCAATATCGATTCTTCCATCCTTTTTGCCTGTTCTTTTTGCTCCTCAATTGCCTGTTGCAAATCCTTTTTCAACTCTTCCGCATTCTTCTGTATTGACTGTAATAATTCTTTCTTCGAACTGTTTTCCCTTTCCTCAGCTTCCCTATTACTTTGCTGCATCATTCTTTCCATTGACTGTAATGATTGCATTTGCATTTGCTGCATCATTCCCATTATTTGTTTCATCCTGTCATCTTTTGCTGTATGTTCTTCCTGTAACCTTACCTGGTCTCCTTGTACTTCCATTTCTAGCTGTCCTTCTTCACCTTCTACTCCTGCGCTACTCGCCACTACTTCCATCTGTTCTGGTCCTTCTTCTTTCTCTTCTTCCACCTTCTTGCCTTTCCTTGTAACCCTTTTATCTGCCATCTTTCAGTTAAATTGTTTAAATGTACCTATTTTTTTTATAACCCTTTATAATGAATCGTATATCTTTATATTTGATTTACCAATTGAATCCGTTATCCAATACTTTAGTTACTCAAATTAAATGTCCTATTCTGTTACTCTATTTTTGCTCAAAAGAACTTAGTTATGATACCCTTTTACCTTTTTACAATTCTGTTCTTTTATTCGTGATTGTTAATTACAAATTAACCATAAACCTGGTTTATCAGCTATATTCAAATAAACGGGTTTGATTGTATTTTCTAATCTTACGTTTGACTTTTCAATTACCTGACATTTTCAAGCTACATCAATTTGCTATGCCCTCTCGTTGCGGCGCCATAAAATTTGCTATGTTATGCTAGCTGATAAATTTATTTAAATTATCGTATTACTATTTTGCCCTTTATTTTTAACTTTCAATTCAAATCCGTATTTTACAATATTTTTAATGAAACTCTCTCAGGTGGTTCGCAATATCTAGTAACCCAATGATTGATTTGTCAAATTCTCTTTGTTTAATTGCAAGTTGATTGACTTTCAAAAAAATTGACAACTAACGTCAAATTAATCAAAATTCAGAACGAATATCAAGGTTTTTACAATAAGATCTAATATGTAATTCTTTCACCAATCTATTTTGTAAGTATGAAATTCAATTATATTTTTTTATACCTTCTTACTGGTTATAGTTTTTTAAATGTTTCATTTAACCTTTTAAAACACAAACCTGATTTAACACTTTGCTTGTTAATCCTGCCAAAATCCTTCTAAGCTGGATCCTCACTCCGACTGCACTCAAACACCTGCTGAGTCCTTATCCAAACTGCATCACCTCCGATGAATGTAAACTCCCAGCTTCACCTTATTGCCATCCACTTCAAAACTTCCACATCCTATACTGAATTCCTGTCGTTGTCCCCTGCTGCTGTTAACTTCAAGTCTCCTAGCTCCTGTACTGGATTACTGCGGCTCCTATCCCTCTCTGGTAAGTGTCAGCATAAATCTTGTTCCAAATATGAATTTGTCTCTTTTTTTAGATGGTCCTACGTCTTCAATGATACCCACAGGTTTCCCAAAAACAATTCGCTGCACGTACTAACCTCTTGTTTGTGTCTTGTATTCCATTTCCAATGTAGTATCAATAAATCCAATTCTCTTCATATAATGTAATCTTCTGTATTGATTATTTATAATTCACTGCATTGGTTCAATCTCTTCACCGATTGTATTCCTTTATAAGTTCCAATTTATAATATTATACCTCCACCAAGTATATTTGTTTACAGCCTTTTTAAATGGTATTTGATCAAATAATTACATAAAGTAAGGCATAAATTCTGGTTTTTTATTTTCCAAATTCGTTATATTCAAAATTACATGTCTGTTTTTTATGAGTTGTTTCAGTAACTAATTAAACAAATTACCAATTATTACTATTAGACACGATTCTTGTTGCCTCCTATCTACATTTTTTTATATAATCAAAACAGATATTTTATTTTAATTATCATAACAGATACATTTTAGTAGTAACCTTGGTATTTATTCCTATTCAGAATTTTCTTATTACAGATTAAGTTTGAGTAATCAATCATTATGCTATTATTTGACTAACCAATAATAAGAAAGTTAATTTCATTATACTTTAACATGTATTTAGATCCATTAATTTGCTTATATCTGACTTCCAAATTTATTTGACTAAACTGTTTCTTTAGTATTCATATTTAAATTATCAAAGAATATAGTGTATCATAACAATATATATATATATATGTATATATATATAGCGTTACGAAACAAGTGAAACTGCTCAAATATTTCAAAAAAAAATATTAGAGCTTAGACCGGCATGAATATTTCATAACGAATGTACCTATAGCTATTTCTACGCATACCACGAGTTGGGCCGCGATACGGCGGGCAACACATACACATTAAAATCGAGATTACGAGGGGTGCCGCTGAGACAAATAAAATGACGAAAGTCGACTAAGTACGGGTCGCCGAATGGGTTCAATAGTAGGGCCGCCAAGGCAGAGCAATACAAGTTTAAATTGGCTAACGATTCAGCCCCGAAGGTTAGCTCTAAATGACGTTATAAGTGAGCTCAAAAATTTTTAATGGTCGGAAGCAGCGAGCGTTTGCGTGGCCACACATGAACGACGCGCCCCTAATAACAGAAAGACAACAGTGTATCCTTGACTAGTAGTAATCTTAGCAAGTACTTGGATCTGCTCTTTGACAGGGTTAATATGGGCGTAAATGATTTTTCGGTTCGCCGAGTTCTAAGTTTGAACATGAAATTCCCGTCGCGGATTCGCGCGCCACAGCCGACGTGGAGTGGCTGACTTCACATTACAAAAATTCGAATGCAAATGGCGAAAGGCAAAACGCCAGAACTACGCTAGCCTGATGAACACGACCACCAGGCACTGCCGGGTAAGTGGAATGCAACGTACAGATAGGGCGTCGACGAAGCTCGGAGCCCTACAATGTCTAATTCGTAAATTTGTAGGTTATACGGAGGAGAGTGGATTGGGATATTCGAAGGCCGAAGCAGCAACGTTAATCGGAGCCCACGTAGAACCGGTGAGCATAAAGGACCTAAAACCGTAAGTAGCAAAAGGGTGAACGTACAAAGTTTTGCGGCAGCCCTAACATTAAGATCTCAAACGCAAATATTGACAAAAACAATGTGGCACACAACCTATTCTCGCACAATCTGTGCTAATGATATCACACAAGCCCTAGCTACTAACGATACGAGGCGCTACTATTTAATTATAAAATGTACCAGGCGCACGGTGCAATAACTACATTAATGTCTTGCCTATAGTGAAGCATGAAGAGACCTAACCTTTCCGTTGGCTCTCAGGAGGTCGGAGACAGCTGGGGCAGCGAAGGGTCCGGTAGCCGCAGCGGAAGGCCGTGCGAGCTATGGAGGCTGCGGGAGGCTTATAGGCAGGTGTAGTACAGACGCCTACTCTCTCACTCTAGCGTGGCCCACAGGAGTTGCGAAATTCCCTGACAACTCGGCAGTTTCAGGAGCCCAAGTCGACGGACTGGATGCCCGCAGAGTGCAGCCGAACGGGGAATGCTAAGCCTCTCCAGGGAGGACTTTAACCTCTCGCAGGAAGCGTTCAAACTCTCCCAGGTAAATTTTGCTGTAGTGATGACTGGCATCCGACAGGAAATGGCTATAACGCACAACGCCCAAATGAGTTCCGAATAAGAAGAAACGGGCCTTATCTTACCTCACGCTGGTATGGAGCCAAAAGAAAGTGCAAGAACAATGCTGGCCTCAGACGAATCCGCAATTGCGAATGACGTAAGTACAACCAAATCAAATACGAACGTCTTAAGGGCACATGTGCTTTGTAGATCCTCCAAGGAATCGAAACGGAGCAAAGCTACACTAATTAGCTCATAAATTTAAGCACACAGCCGAGGCACTAGCAGCCTGCACTAAGTTTAAAATGGGAAAGAACTCAACAATCCACCAGTTACCAGTTATCAAAACTTTACAAAATTTTGGGCCAGAAGATGCAAAAAAAAGCCTGAAAAGTGTGACTGCAAGAAGAGATCTCCTTTATCTAGCAACAAATAGAATAGTGCAGAATAATTGCAACAAGGGTTGCCTAAGCGCCATACACAAATATCTGTACAAATGTAACCAGAATAAATTTAATTTGTAAAATATGGGTAATTATTCGAAGAGTTGCTTACCAAACTGCTTGATAATTATAGGAGAGAATTTAAAATTAGGGTACCGCTAACCAGACCTAATTTAAAGCATGCAAAAAATCCAAAAAGCCACCTAATGATATTTAAAGCTAAAAATTCAACTAGCAAAAGTTTACACATACAGGGGTCGCTCTAAAAGTACTGTAACAACGGTTTCTGTATAAAAGGAAGTTGCGTGCGTGTATCACACCAGATTTTTCTAAATGCAAATGCGAAGTAGCTGGGGTGATTAGAATATGACTCAGAACTTCATATAATGATACCATCATTTACTTAACAATAGAAGTAACGAAATAACATCAACACTGCAAGAGTTACAAGACTACAAGTAGGCTTTTTCGTGCGAATGACGACAGCCAGTGGTTGAACACATGTCAACCACATGACTAAACTCTCATAACTATGTAGTTATTGCGTAATGGAATGTTATTGCGTAATGCAATGTTCTCCAGTACCCAAAAATTATTCGAGTACATTTTTGTGATCTAAAATGGGTCCAATACAAGTACATTTAAAAAAATGTTGTCTTGGACGGAGGTACCGAATATAATAAAAGTACTTAAAGTACAACGACTGACTACTTGTACTCGTGTACCGCACTGCTCTGCGTGAAGGTACTAAAAATATAGAACTGGAAGAGAGCTGCGCAGGATCGGGCCCATGGAAGGAGTATATGAACGAGGCTAAAACCGACAAAGGGTTGTAACGTCGGTTAAGTATATAAGTAAGTAATAAAAAATCAATATCATTTTATTTTGCTTGATTGGATAAACTTAAAATGCCGTGGCACTGTAATGAGAAAAACCCTATAGTTGTTGCATTTGTGAATACAAATGAATGCAGAAAAATAGTTTATCTACACATACAAAGGCAGCACTGCAAATTGCTGCAAACTAGCATAAGCAGTGGCGGTGGCTCAGGGGTATGAGCCTCTGGTTCTGGGCCAGCAAACTTTAGTTCAAACCCCAATAACTTCGTTGGCCTTCACTGTGATTCTGCAATCAACCGCGGCATCTTAATGCCTCAAAACATCCTGAAAGAGGAGAGGCCGATGCCCTTGCTGACAATAATGCTGATAACGAATGAACCATAATGAATATATTCAAAGTAGCTATGATAATAAACTCATCACTAAACAAAAATGCATCGATACCTATGTACTTTGACAGTTGTTGTAATATTTTATTATCTGTTGTCAATAATACTTTTCCTAGTGCTAAAGTTTGTGCTTGCTAAGAAAATGCATTTAAAAAGAGAACATTTCAGAGTTCGCTCTCACCAAAACTGCGTTGAAAGGCTTCAAACCCCTTTGCGTAATGAAGTACCTAGTGTTGGGTGAGTTTACAGTTGGTATAATGTATTCATAAAATGATCAGAGTCTGCATCCGGTCCTCTATATCTTTAATACATCTTTTATTGCGGTCTTCTATAAGAATATGATCGATTTGATTGATTAGTATTTTTCTCACTTGGTGTCATCCATCTCCCCAGGTGTATCTGTTTATGATTGAAAAATATACAGCAGATCCTCATATCTTTGTGCTGTGCGAACTGTATTAATAATCTTCCGTTCTCGTTGGACTCCCTATGTAAACTATATTTTCCAATAACTGGTCGGTACATAACCTCTCTTCCAATCTGTGCGTTATAATCCCCTATTACCAACTTCATGTCATATCTTGGCATTTTGTCAACTTCCCTTTCCATTATGTCATAAAATCTTTCTTTCATCTCGATATCTTTCTCTTCTGATGGAGCATGGACGTTTAATATACTAATTTTCTGGAATTGGCCCCATAACCTCAAATGGCACTTCCTCTCTGATATTGGGTTAAAATTAATTACTGCACCTTTCATCATATTACTGACCATAAATCCAGTTCCTAATTTTCTATCTTCACCACTGCTTTTAAAGAAGGTGTATCCATTGACGTCACAAACATCATTTTCTTGTTGTTTGGTCTCTTGTAGTGCCAATATATCCACCTTATACTGTTGGATTTTTTTGGTTAGGTTCAGAATTGCTCCTTCCTCAAAAGTGCCCCTCACATTCTATGGGGCCACTACCAATTCTTTTTCTTTCGTATTGTTTTTCTTTTCGTTTTAATGTCTAATTCCTCAATCTTTTTTATCCATTTTTCTATTTCGTTATTTTTTGTTTCAACCCATGATAGCCGTTTGAGATCTTTCAGTGTGTATTTCTCCTTTTTTCCATTGTTTTCCGTTTTCCTCTGTTTTTCCCAATTTTGTGTTTGTATCCTATTTGTTAATTCTTTTTTATTTATTGATATAATCCTCTTCTTGTACTATTCCTTTCTTATTCTCTTCTTCTTTCTATTTTCCTTAGTTCGTTTAGTTCATTGCTTAGTTCTGCTACTAGTAATGCCGTTCTACCTAATTCTAGCTGCATTTCCCTGTTTTCCTGCTGTATCGAATTTATAATCTCTTCAGTTTCTATTTTGGATATCGTTCGCGTTACCACTGCCTCTAATCCCACGTTCTCGGCCGCCCGCTATATGCCGCTAATTCATTCGTGTGCGCCCTGCTTTAGTTTCGGCGTACCGGCGATGCGCCAATCCCGTGATATTTCGTGCATGACGTATAGCGTGACGTTTTACGCGATCATTGTTCTTATCAGTGGTAATTTTCCGTACGTTACCGGTTAGTTCGCGCTTCCAAGACTTCCGCTACCCCTTTTTATTTACGGTGCTGGTACACCACTACACTTTATTTTCCACTTCAGTCTTTTTGCACCTTTAAAATGTCGCTATAACTCTATTTACACCTGTGTTTTGTTGTGAGCCAGGACTGAATATTTGACGGTTCCCTGACGCCACTTCCGTATATGTTCAAGTTAAAACAGATTATTCCAGTTAACAATAAAACAAAACAGACAACAAACAAAGATATAAACATTGACTTTGGAAACAAAGAAATACAAAAAAAATTTAAACACTATAGAAAGTATGATAAGGAAGGATAACTTAGAGCAATATATAGAAGGAAAAAACGCACCAGTAGTACTAGCTATAAAAAGAGCAGTCGAAGAACACAGCCAAAGTGCTGAAAGGAAGAGGCATGGCTGGTTTGACTAAGAGTGTAGGAAACAAATTGAGAAAAGAAACAAAACAAGAAGAAACATGAGACAAAGGAGATCAGCACCAACTAAGACAATTTAAGAGAATCAGAGAAAACAATGTAAAAGAATTTTACGAGAAAAGAAAAAAATATACGTTAGGGAAAGGCTAGCTGATATAGAAAATAAATTTAAGAACAAAGAAGTAAGAAAATTCTACACAGAAATTAGGAGTTAAAAAAGGTTATACTACAAAAACTACGTTTTGCAAAGATAAGGAAGGAAATTTAGTTGGAAGAGAAGTAGAAATATTAAGAAGATGGGTAGAATACTTTAAGGTGTTATTAAATGGAGAAGAAAACAAAGACGACTTAGGACCAACAGTCAACGTAAGAGAAATAAATCAAGAAGAAGTGGAAGAGCCAGAAAGATTAGAAATTGCAGGAATAATCAGTAAAATACAAAACAACACGAGCCCCGGGGAAGACGGAATAAAAGCGGAAATGTTAAAGTGGGGTGGGGACAAACTAAATAAACTAATAGAAGAACTTATAAAAAATGTATGAAGAAAGGAAGAAATGCCAGAGAGTTGGGACAAGGCCATAATATGCCCTATCTATAAGAAAGGAAACAAGCTGACATGTGGCAACTATAGAGGTATTGCGCTACTAAATACTTTATACAAAATACTGACTATTTTCATCAAAAATAGAATGGTATCATACAGTGAAGCATTAATAGGTGAATATCAGTGTGGCTTTACACCATCTAGATCCGTAATAGACCAGATATATATTTTAAAGGACATTCAAAGGACGAGCAACGAATTTAAACTACAGACACACTATTGCTTGTTATTGATTATAAGCAGGCATATGACACAATAGATAGAGAGCAGTTATACCAAACTCTAGCGGAGTTCAATATACCTGCAAAGCTAGCAAAACTAGTTATGATGACACTAAGGAGAACGGAGAACACAGTGAGGATAAACGGGAAAACTACAAGAACATTCAAGATAACCAGAGGACTAAAGCAAGGCGATCCATTATCTCCTCTGCTATTCAATCTAACACTTGAAAACGTGATCAGAGATGCTACAGTTAATAGACAGGGACTAATTTACTATAATCGCCACCAGTGCCTTGCCTTTGCAGACGACATAGTACTGATAACAAGAACTAAAGAAGAGTTGCTAATAGTCACAAGAAATATCATAATAGCAGGAAAACAAATTGGATTGCAGGTCAACGAAAGCAAAACAAAATACATGGTATGGGATGATTCAGAGCGCGTGAAATGCAACAGCTGAAGGTACAAATAAGTCAGAACACCGAATAAAGCTTCCAAGAAGTAGCCTACTATTTGTTTCCAGTAGGTATGCGTAAAATGTCCGTTTCACTTGGAACTGTTTTTTTCAAAGGATACCGTAAGATACATCAAAACCAAAAGTTTGTAAAATCTGGACAACAGTCGAAAACCCCATTTTACGCAGTGTTGGGTAAGTTACTCTAAAAAAGTAACTGAGTAAGTTACTAAGTTACAGAATTATAAAAGTAACTTGAATAAGTTACTAAGTTACCATAAAGTAACTCGTTATTTTTTAAGTTACCTCTTTTTATCAGAGGCTACTAATCTACATGCAATTACTATCAACTTAATATCAACAGAAACACATATAAACAATTGTTTATTAGCAAATATTCTATAGGGTATAATCTTTGTTACTAGTAAATTAGATTCCTAGTTCTACATTTCTGTCTGATTGCTTATGTATAAAATTTATTGGTTTTTAATAATAACTGCATTTCAAAATTGTTACCAGTTAATTTTGTACGTTTGAAGTGGAGAACGTCTTTTGCAGTGCTGAACAATAGTTCTACTGGAGCACTGGAAGGGATGGCAGTATTATCTATACATATATAAAGGAAAGTCATAACCCTGACTAATCAACGCAGAGCCGAAACCACTGGTACTAGAAACTTGAAATTTATGTGCAACGTTCAATTTGTTACGTAAGGTAGTGCTAAGAAGGGATTTTATGAAATTCGACCCCTAAGGGGGTGAAAAGGGGTAAAATGTGTTTTCACGAATTCCTCAATATCTCTTACACCCGATAAGATATCGATTTTGTGTTTGCTTGCAATGATTACCAATGCAAATACCTAGAAACGTATTTCAGGATTTTGCCTTAATCAACCCTTAAAGGTGCAAATCTGGATTGGGGGTGAATTAAAGAACCCTTCGTATCTCCTATGTTTATTGAGTTAGAACATTCTTTTTTGGCATATATATGTATTTTTAAAATATTTAGAAAGGGGTTTAAGGGAATATAAAAATTTTAACCCTAAAGGGGTAAAAGGAGGAAAAACTGAAAAGGGGAAGGGGGGTTAAAATTATCATTTTTTTTCTTTGAGTTCCATTTCACAATAAAATGGGTTAAAAGCGATTTTTTTAAATTCCGCCCTTACGGGGGTGAAAAGGGGTAAAATGTGTTTTTACGAGTTCCTCAATATCTCTTAGACCCAACGAGATAGCGACTTTGTGTTTACTTGAAAAGATTATCAACGCAAATACCTTGAAATGTATTTTATAATTTTGTCCTAATCAACCCCTAAAAGTGCAAATCTAGATTCGGGGTGAATTAAAGACCCTTTCATATCTCCTATGTTTATTGAGCTAGAGCATTCTTTTTTGGCATATAGATGTATTCTTAAAATATTTAGAAAGCGGTTTAAGGGGACTTAAAATATTTATTCCTGAGGGGGTAAAAAGGGGTAAACTGTATTTTCACGAATTCTTCAATATCTCTTAAACCCGATAAGATATAACCTTGGTGTTTGCTCGCATAGGTATCCAATACAAGTGTCTAAAAACACATTTCAACCCCTAAAGGTGCAAATCTGGATTCGGGTTGAATTAAGAACCTTTCTTATCTCCTATGTTTATTGAGTTAGACCATTGCTTTTTGACATATAGATGTATTCTTAAAATATTTAGAAAGTGGTTTAATGGATTTTAAAATTGCCCCTAAAGCGGTAAAAAGGGAAAACTGAAAAGGAGGAGGGCGTTAAATTTATTAATTATTTTTCGCTGTGGGTTTATTTCAGGATAATATGGGCTGAAAGAATGTTTCAAAATTCCACCCCTAAGGGGTGAAAAAGGAGTAAACTGTGTTTTTACGAATTACTCAATATCTCTTAGAATAAATAGGAGTATTTCCGAAATTCCACCAATTTATGAATACAACATTTAGTTTGTATATATATATATATATTTGAATTTTATCTCATTGTTATACTAAAACTATAGTTTTATTAAATACAAGGCTAATGACAATTACCTATGTACACATTTCCAGGGGTACGTGAAGCATAAAATAGTTGCGGAGGCCTTTTTCAGAAGAATTCTGTGTCCTTTTTACCTAGAATATTGTTTTGCGGCGTTTGTTAGTTTAGCGTATTGAGTGAGGGATAGGGGTGCGCCCTGGAATCCATTTAAGATTTAGAAGAAAAATCATTTGTAGCCCGTACGAAGAACGGGCATCTTGCTAGTATTTAATAAATATTTCCCTAATCGTTGGAAATTTATCTAAAGTTGTTAAATTAGATGAAACGCACTGTTTCAGTTTTGTCTATATTTTTGGACTGCTTTAATGTTTTGAAAGAAAAAAAATGGTTTTCACCTTTGTTTCCATCATTATTTTGTGGACTGGGAAGTGGACAAACTGATGAAGTAGAAGCACGATTTTTTACTTCATTTTCTAATAATATGTAACAGCGTTTTGTGTTTTTTCTGCATCACATATCCACTCAAATTTAAACCAAGAATAAGTAACCGCCGCCAGAGTGTATAGTCAGAATTGTTGCGAATTTCTGTGAATCTAAAATAAAAATTGGAAACAATTTTTTCGTGTAGTTGACAAAACTTTCTTGTTAAATCATTTTGGTCAAAGTATGGGAGTACAGTGTGTACTGCACTGTAAAATATAAATAACCATTATACATTATAGACCTAACTTGAAAATTAATGAATCTGTTATTAATTCATGTAGTTTAAATTTAAACTGCAGTATCCTATAGCAGCTACATCGCGTATTCGGCTACTTATTTAAATTTTTTGTTAAAAAAATATTGTTTCGTTATTATTGAAATATAGAGACGGTGAATGTATTTTCGTCTGAATTAGACACCCCCAACTTGCGCACAGGCGTTAGGAATGTACTTACCAGTAATCCACATACCTGCTCAAAGACCTTCCAGTTGTTAAAGGATTAAATATTACTGGAAAAAGCTGTCACCACCCAAATAGGATCCGTCAAATATTATTTATTATCGACTAAGTACAAGAAGGTATTTCTGTGGTCGGTATTAGCATTTGCATACTAAAGCATTCGACATTTCCACAAATGTTTCAGCTTCAGGTATAATTTCGTAAAAACCGAACATTTTAAAATATTTTACATTATTGTAGCATGAAAATGTAACTTGTCATATTCAGTTACTTAAGTTACTAAATAATTGTAACGTGTTATAGTTACAATTACTGAAAACGCAAAAGTAATTAAGTTACTAAAAAGTAACTAGTTACCAGTAACGAGTTACTTTTACTTAGTTACAACCCAACACTGGAAGTAGACAACCTAACATATCTGGGTGCAGTTATTAAAAGAAGACCAAACAGTAGTGAGAAAATAAAGACACGAATAGCAGCAGGTAATAGGTGTTTATTTGCACTAAAAAGTATATTGGCAAACAAAGCAACATCGAGAGCTATAAAGGTGAAAGTGTATCAAACTATATTAAGACCAATAGTGACATATGCCTGTGAAGTGTGGACAATGACAAAACAAGACCAAAAATCATTGAGTATATGGGAAAGAAAAGTCCTGAGGAAAATATATGGACGCAAACTAGTGAATTGAACTTGGGAAAGAAGGACAAATGAAGAATTGAAAGTATTGTATGGAGAGGAGTCAATAGTGGGGTTAGTTAAAGCACAGCGGATTAGATGGATGGGACACATTATTAGAATGGGAAGTACCAGAATACCGAAGCGTATATGGGAAGCTGAAGTTGGAGGAAGGAGAAGAAGAGGAAGGCCGAAACTAGAGTGGAGGAAAGAAATGCTGCAAGACTTAGAAACACTAAAAATTGAAAGATGGGAAGAAAAAGCAAAAAATAGAAGTAAATGGAGAAAAGTGGTGCAAGGGCCTACAAGGCCTGTACAGCTAGATATATTGTAATGGTATTTAGCCCTCTGCTCAGCTCTGGTAGCAATACAAAGAAATTTAAAAAATAAACTCAAGAAAAAAGCACAGAACTGAGGTAATGCATACAACTGATAAATGTCATATAATTTGTAAAATAGTAATCACAATGGCAAAAATGGCCAATGACATTAAATGTTTATAAATGAGCAAACAAGTAATAAAACTCAATTTTCATGTATTGGATTAAATAAATATTTTATAAACAATATAAAAGGTTTGGGCAAAGTTAGAAGCCAAGCCTTAAATTTAATTATAAAACTGGCACACAAATAGTTCAAATTATGCACAGCTTTAAATGGGCGTTAACTATTAAATTTAATAATTACTTGAAAACATGTTTTGTGAGCTTTTTAATAAAATAAGGTAAGAAAGGAATGAATACAACATAATGCAATAGAGCACATTCCAGGAGAAGGTAAATGAATAAGAACTTACAAACAAGACTAATGTAAAATTTGGTGAAAAGGAGGCAGTTATGGAATATTGCAGAAAATCAAACATAAAACAGGAAATGAACAAAACTAGTGTAAAAGATAATCAGTGTAGTGACGTGCGCGAAGAGACAATTGTAAGAAAACTTAGTGAGTGGCGTTGACACACATTATAAATAAGAAATTATAAAGACAATTATTTTAGTTGTAAGAATTTTTGCAGTTTATTGTTATAAATTAAATTTGATGTTAAAAGTAGTTATGTTGAACCTTGAGAATATCCTGTAATTTTGAATTTAGATGTTTTTTTGTTTTAAGAAGCTGGGGGGAGAACAATTGCAATAAAATTATATTTAACACAGTGGTTTTTGCTTCTCATTAAATTGGTGTTTTAGCTTATAATTGTTAAAAATAATTAAAAATAAAGCATACAGTCGTGACCAGAGCATCAAAGTGCATCAGTGGAAATGGAGGTGGCCCGATCTGAGTTATAAAATTATTTCTCCTGCGGCCACGTTTTCCGACGAGCGTCCAGCATCGGCAAGCCGGTGGAAGCAAGATTTGGGGTACCAGTGCCTACGAGGGTGTTCCTGCAGCTTCGTCCGCCATGTACCAGCCAGCAGCAGTGGCCTGAGAATTCCGGGAGCCCTAGCTACAGCACAATCAGCGAGCAAGGCGTCCGAAACCAGTCTACGAAGTTACAAAGCCCAGGTTAGTAATTTCTTTAATAAGACCGGCGCAAATGGCTTGGAAAGTTAATTGCCTACTTGGAGGACAAGCATAGGAACGGGTTTCCAGTCATTTTATGTGTCCATGATCAGCCCGTGTTCCAGAATTCAAATAAAAGTCCAACATTTTGAGGTTAACTATAAACAAATGCAGCTAGGCGTAAGCAACCCACGCCGGGGTTGTTGACCTGAAAAACAAAAGAAAGCTAGTGACGCCGTTTGAAGGCGCGAATTATCCAAAAACTTACCTAACTAAATTGGTTCACAATGCTATGATAAATTAAATTAGAAACGCAGGCTGACAGTGTAAATCGAATTTGGGCCAGAATCTGTCATATTACTTGCACCGGCGCACTACGGTTAATATTTGATTCATATTGCATTTTGCAGTGGAGTATCGCCAAGTTTTCAAATAGGAACCCAAGACCCGAGATGTATTATTGTCAGATGGATGCAGTATTAATAAAGGGCGAACTACTGTAGATATATTTTAAATTGGCGAACCCAGAAAAATTATTTAATCAATTGAAGTTTGATTCTACAAAATTTAAAAATAATTTGTGTGGTGGACTTTGAATTTTATTCTATTAATTTAATCCTATTACAACAGAAGCACACACACACACACACACACACACATATATATATATATATATATATATATATATATATATATATATATATATACTTACTTACTTATCCGCTTCCCCTTAAATACCGTTGTTGTTGGGGTTTGTTTTGCCACAGCAAAACCTTTTCCACTCTTTCCTTGACTTGACCAGTTTTTTTTGCTTCCTTGCATGAACATTCCCTTGCCCTTAATATATCTCCGATTTCTTGGTTCCAAGTTTTTTTTGGTCGTCCTCTCCTGTTCTTTTTGTCCGATCCTGCCCCCCATATTTCTTTCACTAAGTTATCACTTCCCATTCTGACCAAATTGCCGAACCACCCCAGCTGCCTTTCAGTTATCTTGTCCATAATGGGTTTCACTTCGAGTCTATTTCTTATCACTTTATTTTCCAGTTTATCTAGTCTTGTAACACCTTCAATTCCTTAATATTTTCATTTCGGCGGCCGTTATTTTACTCTTTAGTCTTTTATTTAATACCCACGACTCACTTCCATAGATTAACACGGGACAAAAATCGTATTATAAATTTTCACCTTTGTTATTTTACTCACTTCTCTTTTATTTTAGTGCATTATATAAGCGCGACACATTTTTAATTCGGTTGTTAATGTCGGTTTCCGTGTTTCCCTTGGAGTCTATAAGTGACCCATGATACTTCATGCTCTTCGCTCGTTTTAAGTCATGCCCATCGATGTTAATTTTCACGTCAGGATCACCTTTCGTAATTACCATTATTTCAGTTTTCTGTGTATTTATTTTCATACCATACTCCTCAAATACTGCTTTCCAAATATTTGCAGCTTCTTGTAATTCTTTTGCGCTATGCGCCACTACCATCAAGTCATCGGCATATAGAAACTCTCTAACTATTATAGGTAACAAATGCCTAGTGCCCACTCTGTATCCTTTTAGTCTGATTTGGACTTTTCGAGATATTTTATCCATTATATATCCATTATATATATATATATATATATATATATATATATATTCATCTAAATCGAGTACCGACCTCACGAAAAATGTTGTCTATAGCACCCGCATTTCAGCCTCATATATAATAACCTTCATACCGACAGGGTTCCTGGGATGTTGTCCAAACTAAGTGCATTATTGGTTGCATAATATAGAAAATATTTTAATAGTAATAACTAATACTGGTAACTTTACAATTATTGGTTTTCAGGGAATCAAAAAACAATGTACTTATAAGTTTCAAAAAATATTTTGATAGCAACTCCAATTTATTCATTTTCAGGTTTGACACTTTCGTGATTGTTATTTATTGACAATAATTTTGGGTAAAATTTATTAACAGGTTTTAAGACAACCTCTAGGGATTAGCGGATTGGAATTCCTATTTATTGGTTATCTACTTTACTAGGTAGTCAAGTCGATAATGACCATTTCACAAATCAAGCCCTTTTCTTTCTACTTTCGTTTTAATACTTTCTAAATCATCAAAGAATGGACTGTATATTTTAATGGCAAATTTTTCTTTAAAATTGTTTATTATAAATGTTTTATCATTATGTAATAGAAAAGGGTTAATTATTATATAATATATTTATATTATACAAAAGCTATTAAACAAACTATAGATACATTTCTAACAAGATGGCAATTGTGTTTTCGGTCATCACTTTTATTTCAAATATCGGTTACCACTTTTATTTAAAATATCAGTTATTAACTTCAAATATATTGCAAAAATCATATCACTCGCCGTGAAGTTGTTAATACTATTACTGGCATTCTAAATATTTTTAATTCAAAATACAATACATTGTTTCATTTTTTATTAGACACTGCAATACAGCCTAAAAGTCTATTAAAATTTTACATGTATCAAACATTCTCAACCTTAAATGCTTAGTTTTGAATATAAATAAAAATGTTATACTGTGTAACAAAGAGACTAGAGACATGCCCATACCTCCATTATTTATGTACCTATATCGGTGAATTTTGTACAAGGATATTGGAGATTAATTTTAAATTGACAGACAGATTACAATCCAAATCAATTCTGGTTTTAGCGGAAGTACTTTGATATATCATGTATATTTTGATTTTTGGAATCTCAATTTATACATACACAACAGTATTGCTAAATTTACTTTTCCAAAAGGAAACAATCTTATTTTTATCGTAGAAGAATACGCCTGAGGAAAATCCGTTCTAATCGATTGTAAAAACTAGGAAAATTAAAATTTGCGCAATGTGTTTCTAAAAAAGTTAATTTTGTTAATAACATTTGAAAAGGGCTATTTTACTATTAGAGGCATATACGGATCTAATAATTTGAATTATGCATCATAGATTTTTCCCGATTATGGCCTCCTAGGAAAAAAAATAAAATTGGAAAAAAAATCCTTTGGTAAAAATGTAAATTTTCCTATATCGTATATAATTTATGTGGTAGATTTCGAAAAACATGAAATATAGAAGACTCATTTTAAAACGTCCAAGTTAATGGCATTTCTGGTGTAACCTGCTAGTCGACTATTTTGATGACTGTGAATTCAAAATTATGTCCAATATCTTTTTTCAAAATTTAATTAAAATTAGTACCTATATAAATAAAGGCGATATAAGCATAGTCGTAGTCTCATTGTCGCCCAGTGTACAGTGTGTCCCAGGATTGATGCTACAAGAGGTGAGATGGACTAAAAATTTTTGGATTTTATTTTAAGATTGCGGGATTAGGTCCTGCTTGGTCTGAAGAGAATTTTAATAACATTTTCAGTTTTTGAAAAAACAAGTCGGTCTTGACGGTGAAGCGAAAACTATTTTCTGTTCAGGTAAACTACCCTTTTTGTTCATGATACCGCAAAATTTTACTTAGAAAAGTTGTTCAGAATGATAAATTATGGCCTTATACAAAATTTCAAGAAGATCTACCTACTCAAACTGTAATTTAAATAAATTGAATTTCTTAAAAATGATGGTTTAATCTAAGTAGGTAGATCTTCCTGAAATTTTGTATAGGGCCATAATTTATCATTCTGAATAACTTTTCTTGGTAAAATTTTGCCGTATCATAAACATAAAGGGTGGTTTACCTGAAAAGAAAATAGTTTTTGCTTCACTGGCAAGGCAGACTTGTTTTTTCAAAAACTGAAAATATTCTTAAAATTCTCTTCAGGCCAAACAGGACCTAATCCTACAATCTTAAATAAAATTCAAAAATGTTTAGTTCATCTCACCTCCTGTAACATCAATGCTGGGACACACTGTATATTAAACTCAACATTATTTTTTTCTTAAATTAAGAGACTAACTAAATTTTGAATATAAAAAACCAAATATATAGCAAAACGTTACTTTTTAATTAACTATCATCTTAAAAATTAACACTTCTTAAAAATAATGCCTACTTCTAAAAGAAAAGGCCAAACTTAAATTAGTAGCTGCTACTATAAGATCGTTTTTTTATTTCGTGTTGCAGAAAACTTTTTGTAGTAGCCACAGTTCGGTTTACTAGCTCAGGGTAGGTGTCAATAGCCGACTGAATTTGGTGACCTGGTGGGTAAATACCTCGGATCGATGTAGTCATTAAATAACGATTGTAGTATTAGTTTTTGTGGAGTGCGCCACTTTATCCTTGGAATTGCGTTTCCTAAAACGATTTATGAATAACGGCCAGCAATCACTTAAACCCATTGTAAATACCTGCTTTGCCTTTTATCGCTTCTAGATTTCGCACCATGTTTGGTTGGTGACCTATTAAAAAGATACATTAAAAATGTGTTTTAAAATTATTACAAGTTATATTTACAGTTCATTTTGATGTCATCCTCGTCTTCACTGCTATTTTCCAAGTTGATTGACTTAACTGTGGGATCATCACTGTTATTTGCAGCAATAGGATCATCGGGTAAAATTTCTCTCTGCTTTGGCGAATGCTTCTTTCGATTTCGTTTTGGTCTAATAGGTGTTGTTTGTATTATATGCAGGTTTCTAGTGTAAACTGCTTCGTTTTCACTGTCTGTACTTGATTTTACTTTAGCAGTTGCCCTAGCGTGTTTACTCTTTGGATTTTTCTTAGTTTCTATCATTTTTCTCTTGATCTCTAATTTCCTATATCCATTACATTCATCTCGATCTGGAATTACAAAAGTTATAAAACAATAACACTTTTTAGAGAAACATTACCAGAAGTGCTTGATGCATTCTCACAACCAATGTCTTGGTCGAGAATTTTATACATCATAAGATCTTTTGTTATGACCTGTTGACGATAAAAGCCTTTATGGATGTTTCCATGATGACCCATAAAATCATGAACCATTTCCTGTTGAGCATCTTGCAAATTTAGAGTAGATACTTTAGTTGCCAGATGTTTTCTTAATAAGGTAGTTCTAACATGAAGTGGATTACGCAACTTCGCTATAGGGGTATACTTTCTCATCAAAAAACATGTTTCCAATGTTTTGTGTCTTATTCCACTTAACTTTCCGGGCAATCCAAATAGATAAGGGTTGTCATCAGCAACCTTTGCATTTGCTCTATGTTCATAAATATAGTCGAGGAAAAGTTTCAAATTTTGTGGGATAAATGCACAAATTGTTCTGTCCAATTTACCCCTCATTACAAGTTTATAAGTGATTTGTGCCTTTTCTTTATCACCTTTGTCTAGTATTTCAAGTTCTTCTGGAATAGCACTATTTGCTAAAGGGTGCATATTTAAAAAGTCCTCAACTAGAATCCGATGCGATTCACCACTACGTTTTCGATTATAAACTACAATATATAGCAAAGTAAGTTCTGCTAGTTGTCTCCATAAAACATGTGAAAACGGACCAACTAACAAATTTTGGTGAATCTTCTGAGCCCTCTCTAAAAGAAAACATTTAAACTTTGTTATGTCATCAGACAAGGGTAAGTTTCCTTGTTTTTTAATTTTATTTTGCCTACTACGCGCAACCAGGTCCCGATGAGCAGGTTTATTAATGCGGCTTGCGGATTCAGTTTCTAACAATTTTAAGAATTTATTAACATTCTTTCTTCTTTTATCGTTACCTTCTTTGATGTAAGTACTCTCCAAAATCCTGGCACACATTTTAAGGCATTGCACCATCTCTAAAGCTAATTTGGGTTTGATAAAAGCACTGGTTGTACTACTTAGTTCACCCAACTTGTAAACACTCTGAATGGCAGATTCAAAATATTGTGGACGAAATAAATATTCTAATTTTTTAATTTCCGAGCACTCTTGTTTGACGATCATAAGGAACCGCCCAAGAAATCGTAATCGTTGACGTATGATGTACTCCTGATGAGCTGTATATTTCGGCGTAAGATAGTTTCCGAATAAAAGGATTAATCGGTCATTTTTTATAGTATCAAATATTTTGTCATTGCGCATAGGTGGCATAATTTTATATTTCAAGATTTTATTTGCAATTGGGTGAATATCAGCAGTTAGCAGACGAGCATCTCTTGTAACAGACCTAATAGTTCCTTTCTGAATTGGTACTTTTGAGCAAATTTGGTAAGACAGATGTCTGTATGAAAGAAAAGCTTTACATGATGGGCAAGGCAAAAAGTATTGTTTGGGATTCTCAGGATTGCCATAAATATGTCGACGTCTGACTAGTATTAATTTTTCTGGATTCTCAATATTGTATTTAAAATTTCCTTCATTTCTTAATTTGCTTAAGAGCTCAGCCCGCTTACGACTTCCTTTTTCTAACTTTAAAAATTTTAAAACTTCTTTCTCATCTTGATGACATAATTCAAAATGTCTTGCAATATTAGTTTTAGTTTCTTTGCAAAAAATGCAGAACTCTCTTTTCTTGCTGTAACTATATTTTTTTGACCTGGAAGATTTAGTCTTCTCAGCACCTGAAGATTTGCATATTATTTCGCGTACCTACATAACATTAACATTTATAATTTTACCTTGCTTTATCTCTTCGAAAATGCCTTTCATATTATTGTCAAAATATATTTTATTTATACTTTGAGAACGTTCCACACTCTTTTCTTTTGGATTTAACATTTTTCTTACTTCATCCTCATGTTGATGAACCCTTTTATAATGTTCAATGAGATTAGTTTTAACATTCATGCACATTTCTTTGGTGCTATTAGTTGGGTTTTGCAGGGACGTTGATGAAACAATATTTCTGTAGTTATCTAAAAATACAGAAAATGGTTTTTTATTCACCAATAAAGCTGCAGGGTATTACCTCCATCTTCGTTGGAAACCTTTTGTGGGGATACGTTTTGGTTTCGGACGTAGCTCTTCAAACATTTATTTTCATTTTGCGTTCCAACAGTTTTTGAAGTGCGTCTTATGTTAGGGCTATACTGAAACTCCTGTGTATTCACTGAACGGGAATTCAAACAATCATCCTCTTGAGTACCTATTAAAAATATATAACAATATTTTGCGTTATTAAAATAAATATATTACATTCATTTCCGTTTTCAACACTAATTGGGAAAGTGTTTGGGCTAGAGTGTTCATTCAAATTTGAACTGCAGATACCATTATATTCCAAAATATCAGCATCTGCTGTAACATTGTTTTTTTCAGACAGCTTCAGTTGACAATCACTAAATAGTATTTGCGACCAATCTTGGCATACATTACTTTTCCAATGAGATGGTGATCCATAGCTACAATCAGGGTCACCACTTAATTCTGTTTCCTCTATAACAGAGGAACTTTCTGAAAGTGGAGCACTCGCAGCAGTGCCAATTAGTTTATGGATATTTGTTTCCTCACTGGAAGCACCTATAAATTTCGATCAAAATCAAATTAATACAATGCACTATCGATTGTTTTAATACATATTATGTGTAACTTCTATGTTATTGTAGGCGTAGTATTTATTATTTTTGTTTCTTAATATCTTGCCAATCTCTCAAGATAAGAGAATTTCAGAACAGAGAAAACTGTTGCATTTAATACCAAAAAAATGTATTCTTGCTGTGGTTTCGATTTATGTTTTAAATTTGATTTCTATTTACAAACTTATATTAACTATTATGGCAGACAAAAAAGAAATCAAGTTACAATATTCAAAGTATGTAACTTGGAATCAGGACCCATTTTACTAGGTAAGTTTTTTAAACTGTTACAAGGCGATACCTGTAAAACGGTTTGTAACATTTTCATAAAATTTTGGTGAGTTAATAGGGAGATGGGAGGACATATTTAAACATATTTTTGACATTTACTCCCTTACCCTGTTTTGAGAGGCGGAGGGCAACTGAAATTTTAAATAGGATGACGTAGGTAGCTGTTTATAAAATGCGAATCTACGTAAAAAACTACGTACTTTTTTTTATTTATCATATCAACGTGCACATTAAAATTCACGCCCGTGTTTAAATGAGCAATAAACCGAAATAATCGTAAAAGCGTTAAAATTCTCAACTGACCTAAGTAAAAATTACACATTTCCATGGAAACATTTGGTTATCCTCATTAGGTTAGTTGTAACACATTGACATTTATTTTATTGCATTTTTACAAATTTCAAAAATCATAGCTCATATTCCCTGTTAAAATTGTTCAACTACATTTATGGAAAATATTAATATAACTTTATTTTATCTTACTTTTAAAAGTTTTTAATGTGTGACAATCAAATTATCTCTATTAGGTAATTTTTGTTTTGTTTTTATTTATAAATGGCTGCTATCTTTCTGAAAAATAATAATTGTAGTATATTAAACAGCCGTAATAATAATTCATATAATCCTATTTAAAATTCCACAGTGACCCCCCCCCCCCCCCCTCAAAATAGAGAAAGATAGTAAATGTCAAAAATATGTTTAAATATGTCCCCCGACTTTTTATTACCTCTCCAAGATATCATGAAAATATTTTAAACCGCCTTTAAGATATCGCATTGTAAACACTTTAAAAAAACTTACCATTAGAGTAATGTTTATGACATTAATTTAAAACATAATAAAAACATTTAATTCACCTGGGTAATGTAGATACACGAGTTTTTTGGGTTGCTGCTATTAAAAATACCTCGCTGTCTAAAATAAGGACGATACGTTTGAAGATAATATATAATATATTTGTTGTTTAAAAATGTACTGCCAAATCGACTTCTAATTAAAACTACCCAAGAAAAGTTCTATTTCAAGCTTTTCTGATTTGTATAAATGTTCAAAATTCGTGTTCATTTTTAATCTTCAACGTATATTACTTAAGATGGCAACATCGAATTTTTTTGTAGACAAAATTATTACACTTATTAAAGTTCATATATTTTTTTGGTAACCCTACTAGAAGAAAACAATTATTTGAAAAAGTTAAAAAAACACATTCCAAACCCTTAAATACCGACTTCCAGCTAATGTCCTTAAACGTCTTTCTTGATCAAAGTATAAACCCTCCTCCCTTACTGGTTCAAATGCCAAATAATTTTAATTCATTACTTACAAATGTTGAATACAAAATGAAAATAACATATTACCACAAAAGAATATAATATGGAAAAAATGAATAAAATGAGAATTATTAAAAAATACTAAACATAAAATACCTACCTTTAGGTTCTACTTCACTATCGCTTTCTGCCTTTAATTTGAGTGAAATATTTTGGCATGTAAGCAGTAACGCATCGGACATTCTTGATAATTTCACTTGGCAATTGGTGAACTTTGCTAGATGTGAGTATTCCTCATCCCCACTGCCAGAAATTGATAAATTGTTTGGAGAATTGAATTTCCTTTCTGATCTTCTCACTGGCACATCTTCCAAGTACAGCCGTTTTCGAACTGTTTATTAAATTAAAATTATTATTGTCAACCAATTAACATAAACGTATATGTTACTGAACATAGTTATACAGGGTGTTTCATTGCGAAGTGTACATACGTTAGCCGCAGACAGAAAACAGTTAGGCGATTCCAAAGAACATACATTGAATGTTCGTAACTGAGGTACAGCGTGTTTTATTAATTTTAGTTATTTCTTTCTTAACTCGTAATTTACGAACCACCCAGTCGATTTTTCTCATATTTCGCATAACGTTTTTTAAGGTATCCAAGCTATTAAGGTATTTACAAGAAAAAAATTCAGGTCCGGATTAGGAAAAAATTGACAAATTCTTCCAGCCTCAAAATAACCCACTGTATATATATTTTTTTAAATTGCAAAACTGAATTTAATGACGTATTTGTTGTTTTCCCGCAGATAGTCACTACTAAAATTTGAAGTTCAAAATTTCAGTTCATCAGAATTTGGTGACCCAAAATGTAATTCGAGGGATTTTTATTAATTTTATGACGTCATCGTTTTCCTCTAACCAAATAAAATATCTAATTACAGGTCCGTATTTAGGATAACAGGTAACGTGCATTTAAAATCTTGTAAACGCTTTGAATAAAAATATTTTAAGATTACCTAGTTGATACAGTTATAACGAATAAAAGGACAATGCAAAAATTAAGTAATTACCCCCCTAGTCTATTGTAAATGAACTGGTTTCCGTACCACCGTGACGTAGATTACACGGCCGGCTTTTTTCACCCGGTATATTATTACATTTTTGAATTCAGCTTAAAATTCTTGAGAAAATTTATCTCTTCAACTAACGCCCTATTTTGTACCGTTTTTGCAGAATTTGTAATTTTTGACAAATGCTTAAAAATTTTAAATCAAATTTTTGGCTAATTATAAGATCACTGTAAAAGGAAGTTGTGTGCGTGTATCACACCAGATTTTTATTAGTTATAAATGTACCAATTAGTTAAATCTTAAAATATGTTTATACAGGGCGTTTACAAAATGTTAAATGCATCTTACCTGCTATCCTAAATACGGACCTGTAGTTAGATAATTTAATTGGTTAGAGGAGAGCGATGACAGTATAAATTCTAAAAACTACAAAATTAGTAGATTAAATCGTATAATCTTAATTAAAACGTCGGATTACATTTTGGGACACCAAAATTCTGATACAATGAAGCTTTGAACTTCTAATCTTAGTAGTAAAATTACCTGCGGGAAAACTACCAATAAGTCATCGAATTCAGTTTTTCGTGCTCTTTCCAAATATCTAAAGCAATTTAAAAAAATCCTTTATACAGGGCATTGTTTTGAGGCCGGAAGAATTTGTCCTTTTTTCCTAATCCGGACATATTTTTTTTTCTTGTAAATATCCTAATCGCTTGGATACCTTACTGGAAGTTTCTCTGCGAAATATAAGAAAAATATGCTAGGTGCATTATAAATTACGAGTCAAGAAAGAAATGACAAAAATTTATAACACTCTGTATCTTAGTTAGGATGAATGCGAGACTCATTAAATATAGGCTTTTTTGAATCGCCTAACTGTTCTCTGTCTGCGGTTAACGTGTGTACACTTCGTAATGAAACACCCTGTAGAGTACTAAAGGTGATATCATTTTAGAGAGAATCTACATAAACGTGTATGATTATGCACAAAAACAAAATATATCAAAAATAAAAAAACATATATTTGTCCTTTTTAGGACACCCTACACTACATAATATTAATGTAATTTGAACGATTCTTAAAACCACATAGCGGGAAGTAAAAATGCTGCAAAAGCAAATGGAAAAATATAGGCCACCTTCCTTAATATTTACGGACGAAATAAAATTTACCAGATCTGTGAGACATCGTAATGATGGTAAAATTTCACTTTTCACTAGATTTAATGGCGTACAGCTTCCTGGCACACACTATAAATGATTTCTGGAATAAATTCGACATTCGATTGTGCAAATGCACTCCCATTGAACTACCGGCTTGCAAAAATTATGCATGCTCAGCCGCCTGGGCACGAAATGGTTCACAACACACCCAAATAAGTATTGGGTTTCTGGTGACGCAAAGCTGATTAATTAATTGATGGTTGCTTAAAGCCAGCATCGGGCGCGAGAGGATTATTACAATTTGTAAATAATTTGCTGTAAACCAATAGCATATTGCAATGAAAACATAACTAAAACATTAAAAATCATAGTGGGCTATGTTATCAAAGCAAGTTCCCCAGAATTGCAAAAATTGTCGAAATTCCATATTTTATTCGAAAAAAAGTCCTTTATCTACTTCTACCTTCTACCTTAAATGAGAACAGTCTTACGTAAGACTGTAGTGTAATGCCTAAGAAGTGTTTCTTAAATTTGCTTATAATCAAAAAACGTGTTTTTTCAGTTAATTTGAACGTTTCTACTTAAAATACAAGAATTCTATTTAAACAATTCTAAAATTATGCTGTACTGAAATTAAATGAAACATTAACAATAATTCGAAAATAGGCTTAGATATGTAAGACTGTAATGCCCATAAACTTTTTGTTTCTTAAATTGTAATTAATTTAAATATAAGTGTCGCCCAAATCAACATGTTTTTAAAGTCGATCCATTCGCTTCCCAATAAACTTAGATTTATTGTCGATTGAATTTTGCTGTAACATTTGGTATTGTATAGATAGATCCATGATAACAAAATTTACGCCTATTTGACAAATTGTAATAGAATTTAATGTATCTACAGGTCTTAAAAAATATTTTACATCATACAAATGTTGACAATAAGTTTGTTACTTTCATCGGTAGTGATGAGATGTAGAAAAATTTATTATCATTATTTGAAAAAAAGAGTCACTAACAACAACTGATTGATAAGCGATGTGATTCAAGTGCTATTTGATGGTATAGAATACTTGTTGCGAAAGTTGAAGCACAGATAATAATTTAAAAAAATAATAAAAGAATTTCCTCTATACCGTTGTTCATTATTCTGCACGTGTGTGTATTAGAAATTCTAGGGAACTCATTTATCGAGAAACAAATATATTTCGTGAAATCAGTGGATCATTAGTGGAGAATAAAAGTTTATAATAGTGTATCTGAGTTTATTAACGGCTTATTTTTTTACAAAATAGCAATATGCATCAATGTATCACAAACAAAAGAAAAAAGACAATAAAAGTACATCGAAAATATCAACCATGCATACATAGTATTAAAAATCATTAAATCTACTTTACATACGTGTTTGAACGTTTACATACTTACTTAAGAAAATGAAAGAATTGAAAGTTCAACAACTAATGAAAATCAAATTTCCCACAAAATTAAACACAGGAAAAGAGGTGCCCATACAAAAAACTGCAGATTATTACCGTCCTGATACAGTATTTTATGTTTTTTCAAAAATATGTGAGTACGGTTTTGTAGTTAAATTATCTAATAAAAATAAATGAATCTTTTTTATTCACAGAATTAGCAATAACAATTGTCTGGGAAAGGTTGCTTTTTGTTTACCACATGCCAAGAATATTCCGCCTGATCGCTATAGGGAGTGCAATAATATGTAAACACCTGACATTTGGCTATCAGTAAAAAATTAAACAGTAATAAACAATTAAAATGACACAGTAAATGTATTTAAATACATAGCTATTTACCGTATAAGGTACTAATGACAAATTTTATTTACGAAAAAATAGCGAAATAATTGTTTTCGGTGGATAAAATTGCTTTATTTCCGTGTGTTATAAAAAGTTTTTTCCAATTCTGGTTCAAAATTTTCATTTTCATAGCAACGAAAATTTTAAAAAATAGAATTTTAATAAGGGTTTTTTTACTTCATGTTGTCAATAGCAGTGAGAATGGAGTGTTGCTGTAAGCAATCATCCTTTTATGATTTATGTACGAAATCTCCACATTGTTTCTTCTGGAAACTCAGTTTGGAGGTCAAGCGGTGCCGGCGTCAGCCGAATTCATGAGTGTTATCTGAAACCGGAATATTATTAATTCGTTGCATTTTGTTATCGTTGTTATATTTTATACAATACCTCACGAGATGAAATGCCAATCATTGGCACACATAGTGTGTGATGTTTTAATTGTCGCAAGTAGGCTGCCGTTTTAATATAGCTACTTTCTTAAACGGTCCTAACCTGTTCCTTTCCATTTAGTTTTCACTTTTGTAATAAAATTATTTCTTGATTTTCTCAAGCTGTTAAAATACAATTCTGTACTGTTGTTAAGTCTATTATTGTTCTTCGCAATTGTACTTGTACGTCACCGATTATTTAGAGCACAAAATGCCACCTTAGCAAGAAAAAATAACCAGTTCTACTGATGAAGATAACGATTGAACAGTCATAGTGTCGTCTTCAGTGAATGAATCTCTTGAAATCTTCTCCATGCAATTTACGATACACTAAACATTTTGGATAACTACTTTCACGGTTTTTAAACATGTAGCTCAACGTTTGGTGCTTAAACCTTTCATATGAAGCATTCGATCATTTAGGTTATCATCATTCTTGCCATCTGACAGATTGTCCTCTGTCTGATAATAGTTAGACTAAAAAAATACTTTTCTTTGATTCTTCGAAAAGCTGAATACCAAAACTCTTGGAATTACATACTGGGCTTTTATTTCATTTTCAAACCATAATCTTGTTTTTCTACCCCTATACTTTAATTGATTTATATATATTTCCTACCTGTACTTTAATGATATCTATTAAGATTCACATTTTTCATTAAGATACAAGTTTATAACCAATATTCGGTTAACATCAAATAGTGCCATGACCATCTGACAGATCTAAAATTGATCAATTTTAACATTTGATAGTCACTGTTTACCTAGTAAATTCCTAAAATTTGTGATTGTTGCAAATAAAATCGGTAAAAATGAGTGATAATGAGAGTGAAATTGAGAATTTAACCCCACCAGAAATTGTGGAACAGGCCACAAATGTCGCAAACAATTTATTACCCGTAAAATTAGCAAAGGCAAACAAGAAATTATATTCTCAGTTTATGGATTGGAGGGACAAAAATAAGGTTAGCAGCTTTTCAGAAAACGTCTTAATTGTTTATTTTGATGAGTCATCAAAAAAGAAAAAATCCCCAAGTTTATGGACATATTATTAATAAAAATTCTCGAGTAGTGTAGAAAGCAGATAACGTTACGTGTATCGTAACACGTTTTATTTTATCCTAAAATACTAATCTTTTTCAAAAAATAGGAAAACTTGTTAATAATGACACAACAGCGAGACTTATATCTGCTATGGCTGTGGTGGTATCACTAATACTGTATTGTTGGTAGCACTGTCAGGTTATGTTAAATTCGAAATTTGCCGGTTAAGTAGTGCGTCAGTCTGTGTCAAATAACAAACAAAACCTAACCTACTGACATCGAATTTGTCATAAACTGGCATTGTCACTAACAATACACGTCAGTACTGCCAACATGCTAATAACGTATCATTATGTTATTTTTCTTAACAACACTAGTGCCGTTAAATTCATCTTAACGCAACTCGTTGCTAAGGAGTTATGATTATAATAACATAATAGGATAAAATAAAGCAATTTATTGGAGAAGCCCCAGATGTTAAATATTTATTGTCCATGGTCAGTAAATCTTAGTTTGCAATCAAATGTACATGAAAAACTGTTTTTTTTCATAGGTGGCATGTATCTTTGGTATTATGGGAGCTTGTAGAAGGAATGAGCTACACAAATTGGAATTTAGAGATGTAAATGATTATACATCAACCCTTTTAATCACAATTAAAGATACAAAAACTAAAACAACACGAAAATCCACAGTAACGGGAAAGTATTATGAAATATGCAAGAAGTACATGAATCTTCGTCCAAACAATTGTACAACCCCATCTTTTTATCAATTACGTAAACGGAAAATGCACAGTACGAAACGTAGGAATAAACAAATTTGGAAACATGGGAAAAGAAATTGCTACTTATTTAAATCTTCCAGATCCCAATTTATATACCGGACACTGCTTTCGCCGCAGTTCTGCCACAATATTGGTTGATGCTGGTGGTGACATCACGTCACTAAAACGTCACGGAGGATGGTAATCCACAACAGTGGCCCTAAACTACATTGACGAATCAATTCAAAATAAATTCAGCGTAGCCAATCAAATTATGAATTCAATTGAATATAACCAAACCAACAATTCAATAAACATTACTAGTCTATCAACATCAACAATGGCATTCACCAATATTGTCACAAAACTACCAGAAGCGCCGCAGTTGCATTTTAATAACTGTACCATCACAAATATAACTGTAAATCAAAACGAATTCTAAAATTTCCTTTTTTTTTGTTAAACCTTGATTTTGTGTTTTGTTTATAATAAAAGTTTTTCCGTAATATTTCCTTAGTTACAACTCATAATTTCATTATAATTTTAAAAATGTTTGATAATAAAGTGCTTATTTTTCACTATTACGACTAGTAGTAGAAAAAAAAGTGTATGCAACTTTCATTTAATGGCTATTAAGACACTCATATTCATTACGACACTCGCCTACGGCTCGTGTCGCAATTCTCATACTCGTGTCTTTTAATAGCTATCATTAAATGCTCGTTGCATAATATACTCATATTAGCCCTCAATAGCGTGCGTAAAATGGCTTTTAAGGCCCTAGGGTCTATAAAGTTACTAAGCAGTACAACAAGCACCAACAATGTGGTATAGCAACACCAACAATCTGCATATAAACCCTTTCCCACCAAAATTTCACAGCGCCAGCACAACGATGATGCAGTAGTTTGTAGTCAAAATACTGAATCCTTAAATTTGGTCCATTTTGAGCACCAAATTAAATAGGTAAAACGTTTTATGTACCACGTGTCTATTCAAGATTATAGCTCTCGAGAAATTGAAAGCTCCCCGCTTCGCGTCGCCATTTAAACATTTCCTCATTCTATAATCTATTGATTACGCCCTTAATTCTAAAATAACTATTATTTGAAATCGGCATTAAAGTACCTCGAAATCGTCATTAAAATACGAGAATTCGGCAGTAAAGTAATCCATTGTTTTACGACTTTTTTGTAGGTGGCGAGGTGACAGATAAACGTCAACCGACCTTAACATAACCTACAAATGTTGGTAAAAATGTTGTAATTTCACGATTTCTCGATTTCAAATAAAACATAATGTACTCCTCGGCACTGAAGTTTCTTTTTATCCCTCATGTGGTTTATTTGCCTAAATCCACATTCGTGATAAAAAGCTAAACTTCAGTGCCTTGGTGTACAAACGAAATTTTTGCAGATTTTGAAACGAGTTATGACTTTTTCCGACTCTTCTAATTAGTAAAGAAGAGAGAAAGCTTTTCAACATATAATAATTAGCATTGTTTATTTTACAGCAGTGCATTTTTACGAAATTGTAAAGCAAAAAAAATTATTTATAGCTGATGTTCAAATAGACAGCCCTCCTGAGCTAAACAGTAGGTACCCTAAACGATTGTAAAAACTATTTCTAACATTTGCTAACATGTTAGGGGTAACAGCCTGAAATAAATCTTCAATTTTCACACGTAATTCGTCAAGATTAGTAGCTCTGTCTTCCTCAAAGCCATACATTTTGGATTTTATGTATGCTCATAAGAAAGTATCATTTAGCGACAAATCAGGAGACCTAGCTGGACACAAGAAGGTACCTCGTCCACTTATCAATCGATTTGGAAAGGTGTTTGTTAAGTATTCCTGGACTAACACAGAGTTATGCGCTGGATAGCCATCTTGCTGAAACCACACGTTGTCAAATTCTGGTCCTGCTGCCCGCCTGATTGCTGGAACGATTTGATGTTGTAATAGATGAAGATATTTAGCACTTGTGAGAGTGCCGTCGATAAAAAATGGACCACTCGTGTGTTCTGCTAACATACCACCCCTAACTTTTAATTTCTGGGGATACTGGGTTCGAAACTCAAAATGTTTATGCAGATTTTCTCGAGATCAGTAGCGAACTGTGAATGGGTTATGTCTGCCATGTAGTGGAAATGTAGACTCGTCACTAAACAAAATACCTACGTCTAATAAAGTTTTCATCGTTATTTGCCTTTTCTAATACATTTGCACAAAACTCCATGCATCTAATATTGTCTTTGTCAAAGATTTCATGTGTTTTTAGTTCTTTGTAACTTCGGTATCAGTTTCTTTTCAAAACTCTTATTACAGTTCTATCACTCACATCTACGTCTTCCGCAATTTTTCTAGTCGACACAGTTGGATTATCATTGACGAAAGCTAAAATCGTGATGTCCCTTAATTCTCTTCCTTCAGACTCGATAGTTTCTTTTTTGTGACAGTTAGGAGGAACACAACCTTGAATTTCAAAATTTCTAATAATGCTTTTGAGAGTTGTTAGTGAAGAAGCAGGCCTGTTTTGATACATAGTTTGAAATAAATCTTTAACTTCGTGAAATGTATTTCCACTATAAAACCATTTAACAACTTGAACTTTTTCGTTTACTTCATAATAGTATATTATTATATGAGCGATTATGACAGTTATTATTCACGAAGATGACATTTGAGTCACGAGCCAAAGGCGAGTGGCACAAGTCATCTGAGGGAATAATGACCATAATCGCGAATTTAATACGATGCTTTATCTACTCCTATGCAATAGGAGTTTTGTGTTGATACTTCCGAATTATGACATTTGTGTCAACTGTTAACTGCAAAAGTGAATTATGAATCATAATTAACGGCCATTATACAATAGGAGTAGATAAATATTCATTTTTGAATGTTGTGAATGAATCAAATCAATACAAATTAGGGAACTACGCTGTGGTCATACTTATGACTATTAAACAAAAAACTATACGTCAACTTTTGAAACAAAGCATATTCGATTTTTAAATTTTTTAAATACAATTACGGCCACATGTAAAGTCCCCTTGCTTTTGCTATGGTCCTAGTGGCCTGCCGCAATCTGTATATTATTCTATATTATACAGGATTCTATCCTAACCATACAAATATGGTTTTTGGAAATCATATTTATCAAATTAATAAGAAGGCGGTTAGCATATCTCAATACCTATTATCCATTATTTCTGAGAGCATGTAAAACACAGCAACTGAGAATTAATTGAATTACCAACATCTTTTTCAATTATTAGCAGCGAGGTACCTGATACTCCGAATGCTTACTGCGATTTGTCGTTGCATTTTCTCTCAAATTTAAAGAATTATATAAATTTTCATCAGGATTCTCGTCTTAGTCAAGTAATTATTAACTCTATCCTAGTAAATACCCGTCGCCTTCGCTAATCACCTCTAGTAACTATACATATAGAATAAACAACAATTTCCATATCAGAAATATTTTTAACAATATGTTTAATCATGTTTTACACAGCAGAAAAAACTACACAATTCGTTGAATCGTCGAATCTCTGGTCGCTGCGACATGCATATTGCGTATGTAGCTCACCCGAACGGTGGCCTTTGAAATGATGCGTTGCAGGCTTATTACTTTTTCTAAATTCGTTAACTACATTGACATTGCTGTAGATGTAGATATAAACCTCTTCGGTGCTAAAGTACGTAAATTGAATAAAAAATTACAGCAATACATAAAAAGTCAGCCGAATCTAAAAAGACTGCTGCTATTCAAGTGATAACCTCTTACATTGCCCACATATTGTCATTTGGCTGCTTAGTAAAGCATTGAAAGTTAGGTCTTGGTAATCCTTTTGTTGTAGAGATTAAAATTAGTGTCATTTATAAAAATTAGAACTGCGAACCACATCTCTACTATTTTCTAAATATTGCTACGTTGAAAAACACGCAAAAAGTCACTTCAATTATTTTCATAAATAATGTTCAATTGAGTGTTTTACTTCTTCCTCTAATTTATGGAAAAGTGTTGTGAAATAGATATATATGCATTAAAGGAGATATGAGTATGTTTTTCCCTGTCAGAAAGTTAACCGAAGGTAAAATACATAAATATCTCCAGTGGAGCATACAATATTTTATTTACTAGCATATTAGCATTAATTGTATAAAATTTAAAAATTTCCTAACTACATTTAAAATAAGAAATGGTCGAAGAATTAATAATCTATAATAATACAGTTTAGTTACAAAAGGTTATGCTAGTAGTTTTAATGTTCCAACTTTAATCTGCTTTAGCCAAACACATAAGTCTGCTTACATAACTCGTGCTACGCACTCGTTTGTAATTACACACTCGTATATTAATGATGCACTTATCCCACTTATATAGTAAATAACTATTACAAGGATTTTGCTTTAACTAAGGTATAAGTAATAAATAAGTTTTTATTTGATCTGGTTGTAGGTGTTGGAAAAATAATATGTGAAACAATCAGAATACGTATTTTTTGAGTTCATTTAAATATTTCTACTTAAAATGTAAAAATGTTATTTTAAATTTTTTAGTATTACACAGTAACAAAACTAAATGGAGTATTAAACCAAATACGTAAAGAGTCGTAGGTAACACTGTAACGCCCAAGAACGAATCTCTGTGTTTCTAGGATTATATTATTATGTTCTGTTTAGTATCTATTAAATATTTGATGAATCTATTTAAAATACCGATGGCTCTTCATTCTACTCTAAAGCTAACATAGCAGTATAGTTTAATTTTTGTGAGGTCTAAACTGTTATTATGCAGGCTTGTGAGCCTGTAAAACATGTTAAACGTGGAGATTCGTATGCGTGTAAAACTGGTTTTTGCCTCATCCCGCACTACGGATTTTTACAAGTACTCGTATTTTAAATTTACACACAATCAGAAAACCTGTTTTTTGAGTTTGTTTAAAAACTTCTACTTAAAATTTAAACATTCTCTTCAAAAATTCTAATATGCTGTAATGGACTAAATGAAAAATTAACAAAAATATTAAGCCAGTCTAATTTAAAATTGCAATGCTCAAGAACGCATCTGTGTTTCTGGAATTGTATGTACTATTAAGTTTTGTTTAGTATCTATTAGACGTTTGATAAATCTATTTAAAATACCGATGGCTCATCATTCTACTCTAAAGCTAGATTAAAAATTTCAACGTTTACCGCGCATAACAGCATATTTTTAATTTTTGTGAGGTTAAAACTGTTATTATACACGCTTGTGAGCCTGCAACAGATGTTAAACGTGGGCATTGGAATATGTGTAATAATGATTTTGGCCTCATCCTGTGCTACAAAACCTCTTTAAAGTATTTTAAATCTGCTTACAATCAAAAAACGTTTTTTAAAGTTCATTTAAAGATTTCTACGTAAAATGTGGAAATTTGATTTTAAAATTTTTAATATTACGCAGTATTGGAACTTAATGAAGAATTAACAAAAATACGTAAAGAGTACGCAAGATTGTAATGCCCAAGGACGAATCTCTGTGTTTTTAGGATTATATTATTACGTTCTGTTTAGGATAAATAAAATACCGATAGCTCATCACTCTAGACTGAAGCTAGATAACAAATCAAAGTATACCGCATAACAGTATATTTAAATTTTTGTGAGGTCAAAACTGTTGTTATGCAGGCTTGTGAGCCTGTAATAGATGTTAAACGTGGGGATTATGATGTGTGTAAAACTGGTTTTGGCCTCGTTCCGCACTACGAATCTTTTAAAAGTATTCGTATTGTACATTTGCTCACAATCAGAAAATGTGTTTTAGAGTTCATTTCGAGACTTTTACTTAAAATGTAAAATTTCGTTTAAAAAATTCTAATATTATGCTGTAAGAGACTAAATGAAAAATTAACAAAGCTACGATATCCGTCTAATTTAACACTGTAATTCTCAAGAACGCAGCTATGTGTTTCTGAGATTATACTATTAAGTTTTGTTTAGTATCTATTAAGTGTTTGATGAAACTATTAAAAATGCCCATGGCTCATTATTCTACTCTAAAGCTAGATAAAAAAATTCAACGTATACCGCATAGCAGCATATTTTAAATTTTTGTGAGGTCAAAACTGTTATTATACACGCTTGTGAGGCTGCAACATATGTTAAACATGAGCATTATGATGTATGTAAAACATGTTTTGACCTCGTCGTGCAAGTGAAACTTAGTACTTAAAAGATCAATATCGAATTATTCTAATTTGGGACTAGCTTAAAATACTCTCAGTATGTCTAATAATAGTATATTATGTTACAAGTAGTTGAAATAAAATTTCAACGTTGAAAGTGGCGATGCGAGTTGAAAAAAGTAACTCGAGACGTTGAAATTTTATCAGCCACGAGTTGTATATACTATTTTTTCTACGAATTTTTAAACATTTAAAAAAACTAATGCACTTTAGAAAAAATTAAACATAAAGTGACATTTCTCTTGTTAACAATTGAATGTCAAACTGTTTGAAATCCCGGTAGTCGTCAAACATTTCAATCTCTAGTGGTTGAAATGCGATTTCAAACATCGGATCCATGTCAAAATGACCGATTTCAATGTCATGAGTAGAAAAAAAATGTTTTTGTAATTGAGCGAGCCGTAAACTGTTGTTGCAAAAGCGTATACAGCTTTCTAATATTGTTTTTTAAATATTAGCGTATAATAATTCAAACTTTTGGATTAAAAGAAGGCGCTTTACATAGTGCTTGCTTTGTTCGATTTTTGTGGGATTAAAAGAAATTAACACAAAAACCAGTCTCTCGATATTCCCATATTGTTGTTAGACTATTGTAATTAAATTAATTAATGTATATTTTGAAACCTCTATTTCAAATTTTGCTGATAAATTTACGATATTCACAAAACAGCTGCGCCCCCTACGCATAGATTTAGAAATTAATGATGTTAAATTATGTGTTATCAATAGATAAGTGTCTGTACCAAATATGAATATTGTCGGGCCAAGCGTTCTGGATTTATAAATAAAAATGTATGTCTTTAATATAACTTTTCAGGGGCTGCAAGTCCGTAGGGGTGCAACTTTGCATATAGCTGTTTTGCGTTTTTTCACCCTATTTTGATCTCTAGATTGACTGGTATCATTTATACTTCTTCATTTAGAAACACCCTGTATATGTATAATCTTTGCTTGGAGATAGTTTAGAAATTATACTTTACATAAATAGCTGTTTTCAAATTTTTAGGAATCGCTGGAAAGCGCTTAAGCGTATGATTTTAAAGGGAATGATTCTATAAAATAATCTTCTTCTTCTACGTAAGAAATTGCTATCAGACTGAAATCAAGTTATTTGCCGTATGTAACATTTATATTAGTACGTATGACGTATTTTCCTATTTGCAACTAAATGCGAAGATAGTTGTTTAGATTATGCAACACCTAATACGCGCCAACTCCTATAAAATATTAAGGGTACAAACCACTTTGATGATAATTGGTGATAACCACTTTCTACAGATGGCACTAAATGCAGGAGGCTGAAAACAGGTTTAGACATGCTGACGCTTTTAGCCTCGTGAGTCCGAAAACGCTTATTTGAGGTCAAAGTAGGTATTGTACAATGCCATTTGAGGTCGAAACTCGCGTTACATATATATATATATATATATATATATATATATATTAAAGGTAAACATTTCAGGGTGTCATACCGCTTAATAAATTTGAAGATTTCTTCAACTGGTTGAAGAACATCTTGAATGGCGTTTGGGGTTGGACGACGTTTCGACGAAATCACATTCGTCATTTTCAAGTCCTTGTAGTCCGGGTTTGGCTTCTAGTTATGCGGCAACACGACGGACTGTCAACTTGATGCACATTCAAGATGTTCTTCAACCAGTTGAAGAAATCTTCAAATTTATTAAGCGGTATGACACCCTGAAATGTTTACCTTTAATACATATCAGCCGCGAAAACCTTCGTAATATTATTATATATATATATATATATATATATATATATATATATATATATATATATATTTATCTAACAATAATACATATCAATCTAACAAATTAATCAGCAATAACTAAATTAATTTCAAAGCTATTACTTTTATTCACTACTGACATCATCGTTATCCGGTTTTAAGAATTCAAGTGCTTCTTTGCTGAATGGCTGCTTATTTTTATAATTTTTTGCCCTGATGCTACTCAGGTAGGGGTCCGAACTGAGCAGGAGCCGGTTCAGCACGTCTTCATTACATTCTTTTCTCGAGAACTTCCTAGAAAACCTTTCTCTATATTGCCGAAAGTGTTTGTTACGAGCTTCCGCAGCTTCTTCGGACAATTGACCGATTGGTAATAATGCATGGGCTATCACACTTGAAGAATGCAATAAAATCTTATGAACTGTGGGTGACATAAGTTGCCAGGAATACAAATTCACGTAGTACTTAGCCGTATCCAATGTGAACTTTGAAAACTTTTCCAAGTCGATTTCGAATCCCGAAGACAAAACTTCCAATATTATTTTAAATTTCCTAATCAAAATTAGATCAATGCCCGTAATAGAAGCTGCTTCTTCAGGATCATTGAAAAATCGGCGCGAAGTATTCCCATCATTAGTATTGCCATATCCAGCTTTCGGGATATCCACCAGTAAGCCCATTTTGTCATGGAATTCTTTTTGTATATTTTCCTTAGCCATTTGAATTTTTTCCCGGTCACTTTTTTGATGTATGCGACCCTTATATACTCCCGCCTTTATTTTGTAAGAGAGATGTAAGAGGAATTCAAAAAATCTAATTCTGGCGTGCAATATTGAGAGTCCAAATTTAAAAGTTTCAGGATTTTCCGGGTTTGTAGACGTCAAATCGTTAAAACTTTTAGAAGTTTTACCGCATATGTAGCAGCGCAAAGTTGATGTTGTGTTTGTAGCCGCGTTGCATACTTTGCCATCAACCATGGTTGGGAGCAACATGTGTTTTATCTTGACACTTTCGTTTACTGTTGTTGGCAAAAGATTTTGGGCCTGGTTTTCGATATATTCTATCTCTTCATTAGTTATATCTTTGTTTTCTTTCACAAAGCGAATCCTTATTGGTCTACAAAATCTCGGAGATGATGTTTGTATATTTTGCCATATGATTTTATTGCCATTCATAAGACGAAGAGGGACAATTGAACTCAAAAATATGTTTGCATCACTATTGCCATCTTCTTCAAATTTTTGTTTGTATTGACTTTGGGTGGATCCATCACATCCCCACTTATACACAAGTACAAAATTATTGTCTACATTCAGGGAACATTGCTGGATAACTGGTTCCAAATATTTACACAACCGTAATGTAGTGTGATCCACTAAATTTTGTAAATTTATCTCTGCAACAGTTTCGCTGACAGTTTTTAGCGGGTAGCAATCTTGCTTTGCCTTCTGTAGGTATGTATAGCAAGGATATACGTCTTTGTTGGCCCTGTGTATGACTTCGTATTGAGCACGAGTTAAATTAGCTTCAATGAATATACTTAAAGCTTCTTCAGGTGTGTGTTTCTTGGTAGTTGTGGTTCTATTACCAATAGCAGCTGCTTTACGGAACTTCTCGGCTCTGGTTGGACTTTTGGTCACTTCTTGTATTACTTTTGCAACCTCTGTATTACCCGCAGCTCTTTGACTCATCTGTGCCGCGTAAGTGAGTTCATCAACTGATATATTCTTCCTGAGGTCCATTGTTTTTCGACGCTTTGTCCGCTCGCTTGATTCCCCGAATTCCTTGCTTGGGCGACCTTTGGAACTTCCGGGAATTGAGCCAGCAGGTAGAAAGACTTCTTCGCTAAGCCATTCCCTGTTCTTTTCCAAAAATCGGTTTTCTGTACTATTACATGCAAGCCATTTGCGTTTATAAACCACTTTAAAAGACTTGATAATGTTTTTGAGTTCATCATATCTGTCAGAAGGACCCTTTGTCATATCCAGTAATTTTTCTTCTAAATCTTGAAGTTTTCCGTCAAGCAGTCGCTGCGAGCTTGCTCTTACCAACTCATGCAGCTGCTTTTTCGACATAGTTATGGAATAATCTGGAACAATTGAATGAAAATTAGATGCAACCGCAAAACCCGTTAAAGGGGCCGTTTTTTAAGTTATTTTTTTCCATAATGTGAAAACTTGTGAATGTTTTTACTGTACACCATGATGATATAAATCCTGGAGTTTAATAAAATAAGAATCATATTCTGTTGCGGTTAGTTGCATATATTTAAAAATAGTTATGATTGCTTAGAAATGTGAAAAACGTCTAGTGTTTAAAGTAAGGTTGTTTAACTGCTATGTACTAATAAATAATGATAGAGATATAAACAAAATGGATCTTAAAATATTGTACATACCTTGATTGACGATATCCATATCAATTTCTTTCACAAAAGTCACTTTTAACATAAATTAACACGTGGTGAAAATTTGGTTTTAAGTAGGTGTCGCAAACAGAGACGTGCGTTGTGAACGAATGCTATGTTCCTACAGCTAGGCGGGGGACAGGGATGACCGGCGCGCGGGTAGCGAGTTCACCCAATAACGCCCGGGTTATCTACCTGTGTTGAGACAAAAGCCCAGGTCTAGGTTTGAAAGTTGACAAATTTCATTTATGGCCACGTTTTAAGTGACAATACCCCTGCGTGCGCCGTTGCAGCTCGTATTAATACTCCCCGTTGGAACGTGTAACGGCGAACCTAAAGTGCTTATTAAAGAAACCAGAGATTCGACGCAGTAGCAATCAAAAGACAGGGTACATATTTACACATATAATACCAACAATGGGTTCAATACATTCGACACAATATACATGAGGTTTAATATCAGATTTGTAAACCAAAGACAAATGAAATTTAAAGCCCTATTTAGAATTTACTTATTAACTTCAATTATAGTCAAACGCAACTATTGAAAATAAATTGCTGCCAAAGTGGCAACAAAGGCACAACAATTCGGCCGCATCCTGTGAGGCAGGGTACGCCGAAACTAGAGCTATGCAAGCAAAAAGGCTAACTAAAACCCCGAATGTTAGCTTATGGTTTTAGGGTTACGTCAAGATTTCTAAGGGTTGAAGCCCGCTGTTACGGTTGTATGATCATACAGGCGCTGCGGTTTCTATGTCAAACACATCATGTTATCATAATGACCACTTAAAGCAACGGCTTGAATTATGCTCCTAACAAAGCTCAAGTACAAATTATAAGGCTACCGTGAACGGCTCTTTAGCCACAATCTACCCTCAATAATGACAAGTTAACAAATTAACCTCTGCAATAAAGTTAATAAATTACATACAAATACAGCTAGCCCGTAATCTATGAAAGCTAATCTGTCTTAAGCTAAATTTACAACATAACTGAATGGTTTATGACGTTACACAAACCTGATCGTAGCAAATAACTCGTTAAACCAAGAATATCTAGCTGTTCTGTCTTAAGATAGTTCAACAACATAACTGAATGTTTTATTAGGTTACAACTAAAACAAAGCAAATGAAATGCAACCGCAACGAGTTGCAAAGAAAACGAAGTGGCACTGATCGCAGTTTAATTAATTTAAATTAATGAAAATGACGGGACATTGTCCTCGTGAGCATTTCCCCAAATAAAACCCATAAATATTTTCTACGTTGACAAAGCATAATAGCTGCATTTCAATTCATGGCAGCAACGACGCAATTAATGAACAGAAATACAATTGACAAGAAATCGTACAACACCTGGTTCGATGGTTCTTCAAACCTCCAGCGGAGAATTAAATGGAGTCCCTTTGGGTGGAAGGCTCCAATCGGCGGAGTCCTGCAGGTGAATTGCTCAGCATGGCCCCCAGAGATCCGCACGGTGGGACAAACACGTGGTTTTAACCTCACCAAGAAAACATTGCACAAATTCGAGACAACATCAAGCAGGTTTCAGCGAGGGAGATCGATCGCTGAGCGAGGTCGCTGCTAAAATCTGGTCCAGCAGAAAAGAAGTAGAAGTCGAAGTAGAAGAAGTCCCCTGTGTAGGAACGTCCAAATTAGAAATTTGCACTTAAAATGAACAAGATTACATACCAAGGATTAAACAGAATTTCGCACACAAGCATCTAGCGCTATGATCCCTGAGGACTTCTGCACAAACTACATTTCCCAGAAATGGGCGAACATCGGCCAAAAACTCAACAATTAGCACAAGACGAAGCGGGTACAATTACATCCCATAATGGACGCCAAACCAAATCGATTCAATTGTTTGCCAAAAATCGATAAACGTTAACATGGCCTCCAGCAACTAGCCAATCCGAGAATTTCTTACGTCAAAATTGACGAATCGGATCGATCTCAAGGATCGTACACTAGCGACTAAAATGAACAAGGTTCGATTCAAAAATCGTTACATTGCGCGCCACCTCTCTCAAGATGCGAGAGCTTGAGGACCGAAATCTACAATGACATTACAGGCAACTCGGCTAACCGAGCACTAAGTATTGCCTAAAATCAGGCGCTCGAAGCTACTTAAAAATTGGAATGTAACAACTCCCCTTCTACTTCGATAAGGTGGAAAATTCCCACAATTTTACACCTTACAACTTAAATGTAATAAAAAAAGAAAAGGAATACTCCCACTAATATATACAGAACCATACTCGGGATCAGAGTACACCAGAAGGATGACTATCACCAAACTAACGAGGCGAAATGAGTCAGTGAATTATGGAACACTGTGCTATCTAATCCGCACAACGGCGCAATGGAATTCTCTACAACAAGGAGAAATCCCATAATCCAATTAGTTGAGAGTCTACATCCCGTATGAATTACGGTATCCACAAAGCAGATCCATCGACAACCCAACTACAACACGCGGTCCCAAAACCTTACATCGTCATGACTCGATCCAACAAGAACAAAGGTGTAACTGTAACACCCCAAATATGAACAACTTAGAAAACTAAACAGAGAAGACTGGCAATGACTCCACAACTCGAAATACTGGTGTTTTTCGTAGACAGCCATAAATCCACACAAGTGTATAGACCAATGCGCTGCTGACTGCGAACGATATACAGCCCAACACGACTACACTGATCCCGTCGGCCCGCGAAGGCGGTAGGATCCTGAAACAGAAGCGACTCTCACAGTCACATAGAACCCCCTAAGCGTTGTCAAACCAAAACACACTCAGACGCGCTGAGAAGCCAAGCAGCCGAATAATAGAGTGTATTTACACACGGTACCTACACAATAATACAAAGAAAAGAAAAAAGCCTCATTGATCGCTCCAACGACAGCGCTGCTGAAATCCAGCTGGTCCACCAATAGGATAGGGATCAACTACCTCGTCGCTACGATGACAAAAGCGCCGATGAGGAAAGTTGTCAACGCTCACTACTACTCTAACACAAAAGTACCCATCCTAACAGCAAAGCCAACTCAACACCAACAACACCAGTCGCGAAAACGGCCAAGACGACGCCTAACCTAGATTACAAGTTACCCGCCCCAGTAAAATCCACCCGCCCCACCTTAGAATTACTATCTACAAGAACGTTCACAAAAGAACAAATGAAAAAGCCTTCTCAATCATTCCAACGACAGCACCGCTGGAATCCAGTCAGTTCGCCGATAAGACAGGGATCAACCACCTCGTCGCTACGATGACAAAAAGCGCCGATGAGGACAGTTGTCGAATCTACCAACCGAAACCGCAATTACCCATCCAACCAAGAAAACTACCTCGACGCCAGCGACACTGGTCGCAAAAAAAAAACCAAGAAGACAACTAACCTAACTTATAAGTTACCCGCCCCAGTAAAATCCACCCGCCCCACCTTAGAATTACTATATACAAGTAACCTACTTGACAAAATGAAATAGTGAAGAGAAAGATAAGAATCAAAGCCGAGAGCAAGTTAAAGAGACGACACAAGACCACTGCGAACCAAGATAAAGCAAGAGGAAAGAAGGGAGAACTGCCGAAAGGAAAATTGCTTTAGGGCTTACTACGGCACTGAACTAGGTCTGCCCAGGGATGGAGGTGGCACCCCGAATCAACGATTGTCAACATTACAAGTCCACGTCCAAATGTGAAGGCTTCAAAACCTGCACATGCCAAACACCTTTTCGATTGCCAAAATCGTCTTCCAGTTCATAGGAACAATAACCAACCTTACGACGAATCTTAAAAGGACCTACAAATCTGGGAGCGAGCTTAGCATTAATATAGTCCACGGCACTCGACAAAACCTTATTCCTGCGCCAAACCAATTGGCGTATATGATAGTCGACGGGACGACGCCGCAGATCGTAAGTGCGCTTACCACGCTCATGGGCTTGCTGCAGTCGAGTTCGAACTCGTTCGAACATCCGACGAAAGCCTTGCCGACGTTGATCAGCATCAACAGGCTGTTCTGCTGGGTCAGTGATATCTCTAGGCTGACGATGTTCGTCGCCGGTACTTATATAATTTCTACCAAAATTAACAAAATACGGGCTATATCCCGTGGTCTCATGCTTAGCTGTTCGAATAGCACAGCCAACTGCAGAAAGATGCAAGTCCCATTTACGTTGGTTTTCCTTTACGTACGATGCCAACATGGTTTTGACAACACGATTGACCCTCTCAACAGGATCGGCACGAGGATAATACAGTGGAGTATAACAAACATTCACATGGTATTTGGCACACATAGCCCGAAATTCTCTACTTTTCATTTGCACACCATTGTCACAAATTATGGATTGAGGAACACCAAAAACGAGAAAGATATCCTCCTCAACATGTCGAGTAAGCGATTTAGCCGTAGCGGATCTAACTGGAAATAAAGAGACATATTTGCTGAAGTAGTCTGAAACGACAAGAATGTGCGCATAACCGCGAGTCGAACGAGGCAAGGGTCCAACGAAGTCCAGACTAATCATCTGCCAGGGTCGAGTGACGTCGGGTCGAGATCCCATTAAGCCAGCTGGAGCTTTCTGCTCGGGTTTCTGCTCTGCACAAACACGGCAACTCTTGACATAGCGAAAAACGTCACTCTTCATTCCAGGCCAAATATAGCGATTGTGCAACTTCCAATATACTTTATACCCACCTAAATGTCCAGCTCGAACGTCATCATGATGTTGTCGAAGAAGTTCGGATCGTTTATCCTTCGGCACGACAGCCTTCCAATAATCTTGTTCCGTCGCAAGTTCTGGCACTGGGCAACGGCCATACTTAAACAAAAGGTTGTTTTCAATTTGCCAACGAGGATACTTTTGAGGGTTCTCAGCAACATTGCGAAGCATACCTAAATACCAAGGATCGGTGGTGTCATGAAACTCATGAGGGGTATCAACAAGATCAACTACTGGAACAGAACGAGACAAAAAATCGGGAACGACATGCTCTTTCCCTTTCCTATGAACAATATCAAAATCAAAGGGCTGCAATCTTAAAGCCCATCTACCAAGTCTACCACAAGGGTCTTTCAATCGATTCAACCACAGGAGCGAAAAATGATCCGTAACAATGGTGAAGTGTACACCTTCCAAATACTGACGCAACCTTTCCACGGCCCAAATAACTGCTAAGCATTCCCGCTCGGTGGTGGTATATTTACGCTCAGGACGAGTGAGTGACCTAGATAAGAAGCAAATAACTTTTTCTTCTCCATCAAGATTCTGAGTCAAGACAGCTCCGAGTCCATACGCCGAAGCATCAGTTTGAACTACAAAGGGTCGGGAAAAATCTGGACAACTTAGAATAGGTGCTGAAATCAAATGTTCTTTGATCGAACGAAAAGCAACATCGCATTCCGCAGTCCACACGAATGGAACACGTTTCTTCGTCAGGCGAGTGAGTGGTTCTACAACCGTCGAAAAGTTTGGTACAAAGCGTCTGTACCACGACGCCATACCTAAAAAGGACCTCACTTCAGTTACTGACGTAGGCACAGGAATATTCACGATCGCATCAACTTTACTCGGATCCACGCGCAATCCATCTCGATCCACGACATAACCTAAATAGCGTAACTCCGAACGACAAAATTGACATTTAGCCTTACTAACGGTTAACCCCGTAGCACGAAGGCGATCAAAGACTTCACCTAAAATACGAAGATGAGTTTCGAAGTCGGAACTGACAATAACGATATCGTCCAAATAGACCAAAACATGCGGTTCTAAATCTGCACCAAGGGCTCGATCAATCAGCCTCTGCCAAGTCGCAGGCGCATTAGTTAATCCATAGGGCATCCGTTTGAACTGAAACAAACCTCTCCCCGGGACTGTAAAAGCTGTAAATTCCCTAGAACGCTCACTCATAGGAACTTGCCAATATGCCGACTTAATATCTAGCGAACTAAGAAACTTCGCGTCTCGAAGGCGATTCAAAATCGTTTCTATGAAGGGAAGGGGATAAGAGTCCTTACGAGTCACAGCATTCAACTTACGATAGTCCACGCAAAAACGATGAGTTCCATCCTTTTTGGGCACCAACAAGATGGGTGAACTCCAAGCGCTCTTAGAAGGCTCTACGATATCATCCTCTAACATCTTACGCAGTTCTTCATCTATAATACGTTGTTTATAAGGCGAGACCGGGTAATAACGTTGCTTGATGGGAGGCGAATCAGCTACAATATCATGTTCAGTCACGGTGGTACTTCCCAAACCTTCACTTAACGGAACGAATTTCTCATCCAATAACGCTTTTAACTCACTATGTTGTGCCGAGGTCAAACAAAATTCATCTTGAATAGCAGACACAACAGGCAATTCAGAATTCGAAGAAAAATGCCAAACGTTACGCTTGAGATCAGGAACAATTCCCATGGCAATCCAAAAATCGGTACCTAATATAAGTTCTGCTGAAATATCAGGAACAATCAACACTGTGATAACACTCAACTTTCCCATTAAATAAAAAGGAGTTGCAATACTTCCTATACATTCACACGATTTCCCGTTAGCGACATGACACTTTTGGACGAAATTCCTGTCCTGTCAAAGTTTGATAGCCACGCTGTCCAGCGATAGTGGACGACGCGCCCGAATCCAACAATCCTAGAATAGGGACACCAAACACAGACACTTCCAAATAAGGTCTCTGGTCAGTTTCACTATGTGCTATAATATAATCCAAAATAACTTTATAAGGGTTTCCACGAGTCGAATTGGTCGAAGACGAAGAGACTTGAGAGATTGTTCGACCAGGTAACCTCTCTGCAACTAGTTTTTTGGAGGCGATTTACTTGACGATGGCGTCGGTTTGTTCGACGTTGAAGAACGAGAACAACTAGGGCAAGTACGAGAGGTCACATCTGGCCTATGACACCTAAAACACTTCTTCCGAAGAGGCAAAGGACAATTTCTATAAGAATGGCCCGATTTCGAACAATTCCAACAATTAAACTGAGGTGCATTAGACGATACAGGATGAACCTCATAAACTTGTTCCTTTCTAATAATAGTAGATGCCCTCCAAGCTAAGTCCGGTTCTAACATAGGTTCCGCACGAGGTCGAGGGTCGAAACGTCTATCGCGAGTTTCAGCCTGTTCGAGACGTTCCAAAGTTGAATTCAATTCTTCAAATGAATTTGGGGGTGCGAAAAGTAAATGTCGAGAATACGAAGGTCGTAGATTATTTACGATTGTTGTCAGCTGTTCAGCCATTGGGGGTACTACACTCAAACGGTGAAACAAGTTCCGCATAGCAGCTACATACAACATCGGCCTTTCCCCACTACCCTGCAAACATTCCTCAATTTCCCGAAGTAACTTCTTATCATAATCGGCAGGCAGGAACATACGTCTCAAACGAGCCACTAAGCTATCCCAATCGTGAACATCTTCACGGACCGACCGATACCAACATAACGCATCACCCCCAAACAAATCGATTGCAGATGCAAACAGTTGCGAGGTCGAAACGTTGCGAGCCACGCGCATCTCCTCAACACGCTCCAAGAAGGAATTTACCGAAGAAGTCGAACGTCCATCAAAAGTCAGATTCCAGCGAGAGACAGGTACATACTTAATCGAAGGACGAGAAAATGATTGATCATCGGTGTCATCGTCGGACGACTCAGAAGTATTAACCGCATTAGCGTTGACCGATTGTCGAATAGGCGTACTAGTCGAAGGTACCAACAACGCAGCCATCGAGGGTCGACGAGCACCCTTCTTAATAGCTCTTTCAATTTCTGCCTTAACCGTGCACGCTCTCAACTTAAGTGCATTCAACTCAACCGTTTCCGCGTCAGCATCAGGCGTAACGCGATCCAAGCGCCGTAACAAATGCATCATCAGAGCCGACATACGTCGAAACGTCGTAGAAGAAGTGTCCCCCGAAAAATTTGCAATAGCGGATTCCAATTCCACCAGACCACGTTCAATCGCTACTCTATCCGTCGCGAAATCGACTGTATACTCAGGAACCGAAAGAGTTCTATCGGCCTTATTCTTCAATAAGTTGCGCAACGATTGTCGCATAACATCAACCGTACCGCTAGGCAACCCAAAACTAGTCAATTCATATTTGAGTTCATCTTCATGAAGACGACCTACCTCATTCTTCCATACCCCTCGTAAACGCGCCATGTTAATCGTACTAGTACAACCCACAATGTAAGAAATATCACACAAGGCTAAATATTCAAAGCACTACTAGTTGGTGTTCAATTATCAATATTAAAATGTCAAAACTCAAACTTCCATACCTCAAATATCAAAAATCCTCCATCCTCCATACTTCTATCATCAAATTCAAATATCAAAGGACGAGTTCGCAAACTTAGGGTGCAGTCCGATTCACGAGCAACCAATTGGTTCTAATACAAAAATTCAAATTACAAAATAACCAATGGTTCAAAACGAAAATCCAATACCACGAAACCCCACGAACAAACGTCCAGTTATCCGAACCAACTATCCTGCTTCGGATAATTCAAAATCGAATAACAAAACTTCGAACTAAATTCTGTGCCAACAACAAGGTACCAAGGCACCTTTGCAAAAACAAGCCCCTGCGTTGGGCGTCAATTGTTACCCCCTTTAACTACTATACGACACAACAAATAACGGCCAACAATGCGTTACAACAAAATGCCCCTCTGCGCTACTACTGCTCCAGAACCTCTGCCACCAAATAGGGGTAGCTAGGGAGTTTACGCTCGCGACCGCTCAGCCGCAGATAGGGAGGGTTCGAAAGTACGAATTACCTGTGATTCCAGGATCCTAGGGCGCCACGCCGTTGCAGCTCGTATTAATACTCCCCGTTGGAACGTGTAACGGCGAACCTAAAGTGCTTATTAAAGAAACCAGAGATTCGACGCAGTAGCAATCAAAAGACAGGGTACATATTTACACATATAATACCAACAATGGGTTCAATACATTCGACACAATATACATGAGGTTTAAGATCAGATTTGTAAACCAAAGACAAATGAAATTTAAAGCCCTATTTAGAATTTACTTATTAACTTCAATTATAGTCAAACGCAACTATTGAAAATAAATTGCTGCCAAAGTGGCAACAAAGGCACAACAATTCGGCCGCATCCTGTGAGGCAGGGTACGCCGAAACTAGAACTATGCAAGCAAAAAGGCTAACTAAAACCCCGAATGTTAGCTTATGGTTTTAGGGTTACGTCAAGATTTCTAAGGGTTGAAGCCCGCTGTTACGGTTGTATGATCATACAGGCGCTGCGGTTTCTATGTCAAACACATCATGTTATCATAATGACCACTTAAAGCAACGGCTTGAATTATGCTCCTAACAAAGCTCAAATACAAATTATAAGGCTACCGTGAACGGCTCTTTAGCCACAATCTACCCTCAATAATGACAAGTTAACAAATTAACCTCTGCAATAAAGTTAATAAATTACATACAAATACAGCTAGCCCGTAATCTATGAAAGCTAATCTGTCTTAAGCTAAATTTACAACATAACTGAATGGTTTATGACGTTACACAAACCTGATCGTAGTAAATAACTCGTTAAACCAAGAATATCTAGCTGTTCTGTCTTAAGATAGTTCAACAACATAACTGAATGTTTTATTAGGTTACAACTAAAACAAAGCAAATGAAATGCAACCGCAACGAGTTGCAAAGAGAACGAAGTGGCACTGATCGCAGTTTAATTAATTTAAATTAATGAAAATGACGGGACATTGTCCTCGTGAGCATTTCCCCAAATAAAACCCATAAATATTTTCTACGTTGACAAAGCATAATAGCTGCATTTCAATTCATGGCAGCAACGACGCAATTAATGAACAGAAATACAATTGACAAGAAATCGTACAACACCTGGTTCGATGGTTCTTCAAACCTCCAGCGGAGAATTAAATGGAGTCCCTTTGGGTGGAAGGCTCCAATCGGCGGAGTCCTGCAGGTGAATTGCTCAGCATGGCCCCCAGAGATCCGCACGGTGGGACAAACACGTGGTTTTAACCTCACCAAGAAAACATTGCACAAATTCGAGACAACATCAAGCAGGTTTCAGCGAGGGAGATCGATCGCTGAGCGAGGTCGCTGCTAAAATCTGGTCCAGCAGAAAAGAAGTAGAAGTCGAAGTAGAAGAAGTCCCCTGTGTAGGAACGTCCAAATTAGAAATTTGCACTTAAAATGAACAAGATTACATACCAAGGATTAAACAGAATTTCGCACACAAGCATCTAGCGCTATGATCCCTGAGGACTTCTGCACAAACTACATTTCCCAGAAATGGGCGAACATCGGCCAAAAACTCAACAATTAGCACAAGACGAAGCGGGTACAATTACATCCCATAATGGACGCCAAACCAAATCGATTCAATTGTTTGCCAAAAATCGATAAACGTTAACATGGCCTCCAGCAACTAGCCAATCCGAGAATTTCTTACGTCAAAATTGACGAATCGGATCGATCTCAAGGATCGTACACTAGCGACTAAAATGAACAAGGTTCGATTCAAAAATCGTTACATTGCGCGCCACCTCTCTCAAGATGCGAGAGCTTGAGGACCGAAATCTACAATGACATTACAGGCAACTCGGCTAACCGAGCACTAAGTATTGCCTAAAATCAGGCGCTCGAAGCTACTTAAAAATTGGAATGTAACACTTGATAAAGGAATATTGTCATCATCGGAGTTTGTATGCTCGAGTTGAGAAGATACCTGTACTTCAGCTGGTGTTCGTAGCTGTGGGGAAGGTGAGTTATGGGTAGACATTATATCTTCAGCTCCTGAATCTTCACCAGTCTCAGCTCCGCCATCTGGTGAAAGCATTACAAAGTCCGCTGGAGGGTATGGAAAATCATCGTCTTCTATCATCGCCAGCTCTTCGTGTAAGGTAATGCCTCTATATCAACATAACAAATAAAAAACAGAAATATAAATATATATCTTTAATAAATAACAATAAATTATAGTATGAGATATTCCTGATATTACATTTAGGACGGCATTATGTAAGCTCACTTTTTGAACGGTAATCATGCGGTATTTGACTTGGGAGTGAATTAACAGCAATATTAGTGTTTATAAATTTGTATAAAGGAGAGTTGCAGCTAATAATAATATTTAATAAGAAATTTCATAAAATATATATATTTCGACATACTTTGTGTCTTCAGCCAGTCAAATACACAGTACAATGCACGTTAAAATCTGAAATATAAAAACAAACAAATAATTAAAATGAATAAATGAAACAAATCACTCTCAGTAATTTACCTTGCATGTTAGGTGCTCCACAATTAATATTTTTCAATATTCAGTTGAATAAGATGAATAAAAAGTAAAAATGAGGAGTAGTCATTTCTCATAACTCACATTTGTTAAAGTACCTGTAAATTTACTTAAATGCAAATAAGAACCATATTAGAAAAATGACGTAAATTATATTCACCTCGTATTCAGTAATTTTTTTTAAGAAACCATGAAGAGGCATTCCAAGTAGCAAAGAGTGGAAAATTTCATTATTTAATTAGATTAAAACTTGACAGTACTTTGGTTATTTAATTATCTGGAGTAATACAAATTTTATAATTTTATTTTATATAAGTATGAATAAGGAAAACAAAGAACATAACAAATGCAATTCTTAGAATGAATTTTAAAGTTTGATAAATCTTGAAATATTTTTATCAATGCAGAAAGCCATTTTAATGTCAGCTGCCAGGTGTTCGCAAATATATGTTGCATTATACAAATCCTCCTAAAATAGTGTAAAAATGAATAAGTTCATATATTTATATTTTGTTAATCGTACAATAATACAAAATAATGATTTGAAGTTTAGTTTTACAATTCAAATGGGGTAAAAATTTACAAATCAGGAGAAGTGTATCTAAAATGCTGTCAAATAATTTATGCAAGTCAGTTAATATACGCATGCTCAAAATTGTTTCCGTAATATCTAATTCTCATGCAGTCCAGAAAGTTTTCAAATTAATTCTTATTGATGATAAAAAAAGTTTTTGCTAAAGTAATGAAAGAGATTATTTGTAAAACATTTTTTAGAGATTAATAAGAGAGTTAAAATAAATTGTGATAAATAATATTTATTTTTTCTATGTCACTCCTATAATTAACTGCTGTAGGACGTTTTTTTATAGCTGTCATTTCCTATATTAAACGTGGATGTAAGATTTTTGGTGATGATAAATCAAAATTGTGAAAATTACCAACAGCATTACCAGATAGAGCAGTATTAGGTTTATTAGGAGAGAAATATTTATCGTAATTGAATTTTTACGGTGATTTTTACATTCTTTTACTAAGCTTTTGTTTAGTAAAAATAAACTGTGGTGCTAATTACATTGGCCAAACTATATAATTGGCTCGCTCACTCGTGTTTTAGCTTCCCCAATCGTGACTAAAGACTAGCTTTACGCACTTGTATCGTAAATTACTATATACTATTACTATTATAGTGACGTCACTCGTTTACACTTTTTTTAGTTTAACCTTACTCCCAAGCATAATTCTCTAATACAAACGAACAACACTTTATAATAACTGTCATATTTAAACTAAAAACATCAGAAGTAATAGAGCACATGACTTTTCATTGTAAAAGCAAATGGATTTATGTTAAACCATCTTAAATTGTGTAGAAATCATCCCAAACCTAGTCAAACATTTATTTTGCCTCGTTAAACGTAAATACAGCTCCCGCATCGTAACCTTAGAAATTTCAGCCAGCAATGGCATCATATCGTGCACTTCGGCTGTTTCCAAGATCACTATTCGCTGGTGCGTCACTGCTGTACATTAACCCTAAAAAGCTGACGCCAAATAAGTTTACACTTGCCCTTGCGTCTTTAAACTCTACTATTTTTATATAGGCTTGTTTCCTGCAAATAATGTTGGTCCAATTGTTTTATTTGCAAGAACTATTGTAGATTAAATTATTTATCAAGTATATTAAAAATAAAAAGTACGGGTTTTTAAATGCTTTTAAATGCGTAAACAATGGAAGACGAAATTATAGACTGTATCGAGGCTTAACATTTAATTAATCAGTTAGAAAAATAAAATAAAAAAGTTCACTCAGATACTATTGTTACACTGGGGAGTGTGGGTGGCTTAGTTTCACTCCGCACTGGTAAACTGTGCATCATCGAAGAAGTTCGATTAATACATATGAAGGTGTGATTAAGTAGTTTATTACATAAACAACCTTAAACACTTATACAATACACATACATATAAATGCAAAAAAAAACATAAGAAATATGGAACGATACAACTCTAGAACTCTTAAAATAACTTACAATTCGGATACGGACAGCCGCGGACGCGTCGTGGTCGCAGAGACCAGCCAGAGGGAACTCTGGTGCTGGGCGAGTTGGGGGCGATGTCTCAAATCCCTTGACTAGTCTCAGAGGGATCTAACTCTCCAAGTACCAGTACCTTATGAATCTCTCGTTGCTTCTTATAAAGGAAACACGGCAGACGATGCGTAGTGGAGGGAGTAATGGGGGATGTGTGTTCGCGCTCCTGGTTGGGCGAAGTCGCGGTCGCGGGTGGGGGCCGTTGTCAGGAGCGTCCTCGCTCTGATTGGCCGAGATCCGAGAGCCAGCGAGGTGGCTCGTAGGGGTGCTTCCGGCGAGCATCGGCTCGCAAGATGGCGACGGCCGAGGTTTTTGACGCAACATCGCGCTGGAAATTGGTCTTCAGCAGCGCGGATGTAACACTATCTTTGTTTTCTGACACATCAGTAAAACAAAGTCACTGTCATCGCTTCTACTGTCTTGATTCACTCTTATAATTAAAGGTTCCGTTACTGTATCCATATCACGATGTAAGAACCATAGGTGATACAGCGAGCCGCTCAAATCAGTCCGTGCGCCTGTAATACAAAGTTGTATTCCCATAAAAATGTAGAAATAAACCGTTTGAGCCACAATATCGTTATGATGTTCAGTGCAGGGAAAATGGAAAGTCATTCTACGTTCCAGAATGCCATCAAAGTGATAACACTTGAAAAAGAAGTTGATAAGCTTAATAACAAGTTTCGTGATAAGGCTGATGAACTTGAGCAGTATTCAAGGATAAATAAGCTCAGAGTTTTTGGTATACCCGAAATGGCAGGGGAAAACACCGATGACGAGATCATTAAGCTTTGCAAGAATAAACTGGCTATAGATATCTCTCCGGAAGACATAGATTGCAGCCACCGCGGTGCACCGTTTGATGGGCAGGGAAGGCGGAATACGTCCCATCATTGTCAAACTTAGAAGCCGCAATGTTCGCAATCAAATTTTCAATTCGAAGAAAAAACTGAAGGGGACTAAGGCAGTCATTCGGGAGGACCTAACTCGGGAGAGGGCATCTATATTAAGAGAAGCTGTGAAACGATTCACCACAAAAAATGTTTGGTCCTTCCAAGGTAAAATTTGCATAAAGTCTGGCAATAAAATTCTAAAAATATGTACGCTAGATGACCTCAATAAAATTCGAATATAAAATTCTGCAGCAGTACTGGGCAATTCTGATTGTGCTATCACTCGGCGCACTTGTACCCATTGATTATATGTATTTCTTTTCTTGTACTAGCACGGAATAATTTAATTTTGTTTTATAATTATAATCATATCAAACTTATACATTTAATAATTATATTTATTTTCTTAGCAATATAGGAGTAATTTTAAATTTGCGCATCTAAATGCTCGCTCGTTGTGTGCTCATATAACTGAAGTTAGAGGTTTGATAATTACTAATAATTATGATATCGTGGGCATTTCTGAAACCTTGCTAAAAAGTTCAGTTTCAAGCAATACATGTGATATTTTAGGCTATGAATTGGTACGTTTAGATAGTGATGTTTCAGGAGGAAGAGGGATTGCGTTTTACATTAATTCCAATCTAAAATTTTCTTTGGTAGAACCTCGTTTTAAACACGATACTTTTGAGTCGCTGTGGATTGCTGTTCCTGTTAAAAAGGAACTGTTTCTGTTTGGTGTGATTTTTAAATCACCCAGCACAAGTAACTCTAAATTTGTAGACGAGTTCGAGGAGTGTCTTTCTTTGGTTTCACCATCGTACAATGAAGTTTTTTGTACGGGGGATTTTAATTTAAATGTATTAAATCTGAATAAGAATATTAACAAAAAATTCTTAACCGTGATAGAAGCACTCGGTTTTACTCAAATTATTGACAAACCCACTCGCATCACAGCTACCACTTCCACCAGCATTGATTTAATTATTGTTACGGATCCGAATTTAGTTGGCAGTCATGGCGTGGTCGACACCTATGGATTTAGTGACGATTCTTTAGTTTTTTGTTCTATTAATGTTGAATCCGCCCAAAAACGTAACCCAACTACACGACTTTATCGTAATTTCAAAAACTTTGATATCGATTTATTTAATTTACATTTAGCTAATGCTCCTTGGGAAATACTATACGAACTTAACAATATTGACGAAAAAGTAAACTTTTTATCGTATCTAATAATTGAGCTATTCGATATTCATGCGCCTTATAAATTGGTTAAATTATCAAAACCTCCCGCACCTTGGCTTACCGATAATGTCAAATTAATGATTTCACTTCGAAACAAAGCCTTCAGCAAATTTAAGAGAACAAAAAACCCTACGCATTGGAATTACTACAAAACACTCCGTAACTATACGACTAGTGCAATTCGCAGAGAAAAGAAGGCCTTCTTAAATTACACCTTTCAAGAAAGTAAGAGTAAAAAAATGTTATGGCAAAAATTAAAACATTTAAATATTCACACTAAAACAAAACCTAACGATCTCCCAAATCATCTTTCTGATGTGAATAAAATTAATACTTATTTTACTGAATCGGTACAACAATTATCTAAAAGTCCTGATCAAAACTTGGTGGATTATTATAAGGCAAACATGAAAGCTGACTTGGAAACCACTTTTATATTCTCTCAAGTTACAGAGGACATTGTTCTAAAAATAATTGATAGTATTAAGACTAATTCTACCGGTTTTGACAATATTAATATCAAAATGATTACGTTATGCTGTCCAGTTTTATTGCCGCACTTAACTCATATTATCAATAACTGTTTAGATCGTAGTTGTTTTCCGGCTTCGTGGAAAGAAGCTAAAGTTCTGCCGCTACCTAAAATTAATTCTCCACTCGAATTTAAAGACTTGAGACCCATATCTATTCTACCAGTGCTCTCAAAAATTCTTGAAAAGGTTGTGAATTTCCAAATAAGGTCGTTCCTGGAAAGTAATAAAATATTACCGGAACTCCAGTCTGGTTTTCGACCAGGCCATGGATGCTCGTCGGCTATGTTGCACATAGTGGATGATATTTGTACCGCAGTTGATAAGAAGCAATTCACAGCTCTGATCTTATTGGATTTTTCGAAGGCGTTCGAAACAATTAATCATGAACTGCTTTTGGCCAAATTGCATTTTTATAAGTTCAGTCAATCGTCTATCGATTTTATTGGTGATTATTTAAAGTCAAGGTCACAAAAAGTTTTCGTTAACGGTCAGATATCAGATTCCCAATGTGTAGCAACAGGTGTTCCTCAAGGCTTTATTCTTGGTCCGCTGTTGTATATTATTTACACGTCAGATTTTGCAAATCAAATTTCAAACTGCAATTTTCACCTATATGCTGACGACACTCAACTATACTATTCTTTCCCGCAGCATAATACAATGCGGGCAAATGATATGATCAATGCAAGATTGTTGAGTTTGCCGATAAACATTCTTTAGTTATTAATTCCACCAAATCAACATTACTTTTATTTGGTTCGAAAAAGTATAGAGCTGAGGTTATCGAAGAACTGAATTTGAGAGTTGGTAATAGTAAGCTTTCTGTTGCTGAGTGTGGTCGTGATCTGGGTTTACTAATGAATTACAAACTAAGATTTAACGAACATATAAATAAAATTATTCAAAAAGCGTATTGTGTTTTAAAACAGCTTTATTACAACAGGCATCTCATGACCCATGATACCAAAGTTTTATTATCTGAAGTCTGTGTGCTCTCTCATTTTAATTTGAATGATTTGGTATATGGTTCGTGTATAAGTAGTAGAGACTGTAACCGTATACAATTAGTTCAAAATAGTTGTCTACGTTTCATTTATGGCATTCGAAAATATGATAGAATTTCTCATAAATTAAGTGATACTGATTGGCTTAATATGAAAAATAGACGTTATTTACATACCGCTTGCTTCTGTCATAAACTTATAAAAACAAAAGTCCGCCTTATTTGTATAATAAGATCAGATTCAGAACTGACATTCATAACATCAATATTAGATTTAAAAATGTGATTACTCCTCCTTCTCATAAAACTACATTTTTTTAACGTTCTTTTTCGTTTAATATATGTAAAATTTATAATTCTCTATCTGATAATCTTAAACAACTTTCTTTATTAAAATTTAAAGCACACCTTACTTCCTCCTTAAAAATATCACAACGAGCACAATAATTGTAAACCTTTTATATGATATGTATATTATGATTACTTATATTATGTTTATTTTTGTCTTCTTTTCTTTAAATTACGTTTCGTACTTGCTAGTTTATATGTGCAGGGTTTAGGTGTTAGAGCAGAAAGTGGCCTTTTGCCACTATTCTGAACCTCGCCCTGAGTTTGACTGAAATTTTGTTTTGTTTTAACTGTTATATAATTAGTTTTGTATTTGTTTCAGTCAATAAAGTCACTATTATTATTATTATTATTATTCAAAAACATCGACAGAACTTATTCTTTTCATAAGTATGGTTTCAATTTTCTTCAAAAATGTTATAAGTATTGCACTTACTTAATTTAAACAGTTTTTTTTTAATGAATCCGGTTAAAAAATAAAGAACACAGTCTGTAATGTCATCAGTTTCTTCTGCTGTGTCAAAAAGAAAGCCAGAATCAAAATCTTCGGAATCTAATCGTTCTATTATGCAATCTAATTGACGTTTTATGTCCTCTATTCGTTGTGGCTGGGTTTTTTCAGTATTACTAAAAAATTGTTCTAAAATCTTGCAATTCCAACGATGCCTTAGAAATTTCTTCTAAAACGCAATTGCCAAACGCTGGAGGCTTTAACAATTTGTACATAGAAAGCATTCGATATAATTGTAGAAACGTACTAAAATCTGGATGATCGCTACTTCCTCCAGTTTGACGAATTGTCTCAAACAATTGCTAAAATTTCGACAGTTACTACCAAATATATAATTAACAACATGCAGAAAGCCTTGCAAGAAAAGTTGAAGATGCACAACTTGCTGGAAGCAGCAATCATATCTACAGCAACTGAGCCACGATCCTGAAATGAGCAAATAAATCGTCATTCTGCAGAACAAAGCTTGTGGGCAACCAAAATTTTCATGTAAATATATTCATTACCTCCAGAGGATCTTGATTCATCTTGCCGCTTAAAATATACTTAAATTTACATTTCTTGAAAAGGTAGGTTGACAATTCTATAGTTGACAATATTGTAACCCGTAAACCTTCAGCTGTACTACCGGGTGGCCATATCACATCACCTTTGAAATCAACACCGCTTTATTAAAGTGATGAATCCAACTAAACTAAATGGCATTAATGTCATCACAACTAAAATTCCTATCTGTCAAAAATTATTTCAGATTGCAATAAGTAATGGAGTTAGAACAGGAGATTTTTATAATCGAGTCGTAAGCTAAACTGCAGAATCCAGGTCAGATTCCCCTCCCCTTATTGCATTTTATTACATTACATAGGTACCAATACTTATCGTAATTGAAATATAATGCTAACCAACATTTATAAGTAGCTAATTCCATGGCTAACGGGATCTCAGATATTTATGGCCACCCGGTATAAGTAAAAAATTTCGTTGCCTTTATTTTACCAGTTCTGAATATTACTTCCCATTCATTTAACCAGATTATGTTTTGTTTCAATCTCTGAAATTGGATATAATATTCTCTGAATGTTTTATGTCAAAATATATATATTTGTACAACCTCAATATCAGAGCCATTTGTGCGAATAGCTTCAGCAGGAAACCGTCGATTAAGAGAATCAAAAAGATCATTAAATTTTGTTAGTAATACAGTTGCATTCCAGTATTAAAATCCAGGTACCTTTTGTTGGTAGAGTGTTAATCCATCTGCTACCGCATTGCTAAAAATCTGCAAGACAAATATCTATATAATTTCTGATTTTCTAATTGAGCAACAGCTTTGGTACCTGTGTGGCCAGTTTAACACGCATTCTCAAAAGATTTGAAGGACGTATATGAATTTCAGACATTGTCGGACAAACACAGAGATTTCCAGCCAATTTCGAATCAATTTGGTATAACTTTACATAGTACATCCATTCAACTTTACCATCTGGTACCTACAAATGTTCGGACATTCCTAATTAGTCTTTAAATGAAAGTTTGAAAAACAATTAACACAAAGTCCCACTTCACATTTAATGCACGTGTGTATGCGTGAAGGACAGCCCGCGCAGCGTCGGCGTTCCTTGCATGGGATGATGAGATGGTTCATGCCATCGTATCTCAAGTCATCGGCTACACTGGAAGGAAATATTAACGCTGGGTGGTATATTGTACTTGAAATTAGATCTTGTTTGATTGTACATACCGATTGTCACTGCTGCTTCCTGCAGAGGATGGTGTTTGCCAGGTCCTTTGGGTGGATTTCTTTGCTTTATAAGGATTGTCTGTGTAATTGATCTTCGAAACGCCAACAGTCGCATTTGTCCTTCAGATTTTCTGTGAAGAATCCATGCGTTCTGCAAAGAAATATCCAAAAACCATGAGCAAAATGCACCACCGCCACTTCTTTCCTTTTATTCCTGTAGAGAGACACATTCTCATCCATTCTGTCTGTGCCACCCATGAAGCGGTTATATTCACCAATTACAGATGGACGCGGACAGCAATTTTATTTTTTTCCGTAATCGAGTATCTCTGTACATTACCTATTGATTGCACGGAGTCACATGATGAGGCAACAGTTACAACAGAGTGTCAACCCAACGTACAACTGCTGAAGAGGACATCTTCCACACTTCTGTTTACTTAATAAGAGCAATTTTTTTCATGGTTTTAGAGTTGGTGAGCCTACAGTCCTCCGACACGCGATTTTCCCTTATTGTACCATATTCCCGCTGTTCAATTAATTTATGAGACTGAAACCTGTAAATAGGTTATCAAAATACAGGCGGAATGGAAGATGCTTTATTTCATTGGGCAAGCCGTCAAGCATTGCAACAATAGGAGCTGCACATTTACCAAAATCAGCTTCATATTGATCATTTGCATGTAGTTTTTTGCCTTGATAAATTTCAAACGAAGTCAGTTATCCAGAGGTAGTGTTAAGGCACCAAGCCTTGAACCCGAATCTTATGGGCTTACCTACCAGGGATGACGTCCAAAATAGGGAATCATACTTTTATCAAAATTCATACACTGTTCTGGAATGTAATTTTTCATAAAATTTCATTTAGAAGAGGTCGGAGTTTACACATTTTATCCTGGGCATCGAGGTTGGTATTGTCTGAACAGTGCAGAAATCGCATTATTTTTTCAAATCGATCGCGCCGCATGCAATTGTAGACCAGTCCATTACGTGTGTCCAGGGCATTTTCCCAGTAACATCTCCTACTTGGAACAACATTGTAGCCACTCAAGAGAAGAATTCCAATGAACGATTTCATTTCGTTTGCTGTTATTTGTGGGTCTGGCTCATTTATAAATAAAGCATAACATTGAAATTCTGCTACAAGAAAATCGATAATTTTGTTATCAAAGAATAGCTCAAATAGTTCTGTGGGCGATTTCTCTCTAAAACATGTATAGTCACCTTCCGGAAGAACGCCACTGTGAGTAGGAGGACTTTCTGCAATTGTCCATGAAGTTGGTTTCCGTATTGTTTTGGTAATACTTCTCTTCTGTGTTTTACCGGTACATGAAGTTGAGCTACATGGCTGGGAATCATTAGTTTTTTTTTGTGAAATAATATTTTGTTTTTTAAATTTTAACTTTTTTCGCTCTTTCAGTATAACACTTTTCTTCAATTTTCTTTTATTGTTTAAATACTCCTGTTCTTCGTTTTCATCTTTTGATGACGCATCTTCTTCTACATCATAATCCTCATCTTTGTCGTCATCGACAATTCTTGAGTGCCAATATTAACATCCCGCCTAAGCACAACTTCTGCTCTTGCCCGCAGTTGATTTCCGGAAAGATTATCGAGTAGACCACCTTCATCTTCCTCTCCTGAATCTGCATCTGAATTCACAGCAGCTTCTGGTGGTTCAATGAAGATATCAGCAACGTCAATGTCGTCATCCTCCTCGATCATTTGCAAAGCTTCAGCAAGTGTCAAGTCCCTGGATTAAAACGGCTACCGTACTTCGGGGAAAAAATTTAGAACTAGAAATTCAATCGTGTTCGCCAAAACGCTTTTTTCAGATGAATTATTAATTTACGAATATCAAATGTAACAGTAATATGAAAAAAACAATGTAAACAAAAATATTGGATATGCTGCAAAATATTGTGACATCTGCTTAGTGGTATCATACGGTACCAGACTAACTTCACATCATATATCGGCAATAGTGTTTTTATTTTTACTCAAAGTGAGAATAAAACATGTTTCTAGAAGGGTTTTATACAACATACTACCAACATTTATCCAAAATCATAATCTAACTGTTACTATTGAATACGTACGGGAAACGAATATTCATAGCCATAGCCTCAGCTACAAGACTAAAACTTTAAAACACCGGTAACACTAAGTTATGCACTATAACCTCAAAACACGCACATTAGACTGACACTGCACTGTCACTGAGTGAGCTATGCAAAGTTGAAGCAAAAACAACAAATAATGGTACCGTACGGTACCGCTAGGCTAAGTTTTCGAACAGCAATTTTTTTTTCAATATGGTTTTAATGAGCGTCTTTATTTAATTCTATTGCTCCGTCTGTCATGCTTGAATAAGACAAACATTTTTTGCACTGATCCTTTTTTAGGGTTAAAAATCCTAAATTATAGTCTTTAACACGTCCACTATCGCAGTAGCATTTAGGTTTGTGCTATGTACCCCATAAGGTACCTATTATTATTAATATCAATTTAGTTGTTTGTTCCTACAATGTACATCATGTGATATGATTTTTATATTTTTTTTAGGTACATTTCAACGACGACAAGTAAACTAGTCGTTGGGGTACGTCAAGGAAGTGTAACAACCGTATCCCGAGGACTAGTTTACTAGTCATCGGCCATTGTATATATTTCAACACAAAAACGAACCACCATATTACAAAATATTCTTTATTGTCAATATCAAAATACAAAAGGACTTCTTATACATAAAATAAAGTTCGCAGTAACTACATAAAACGCAAGAAATACACTATCTTTCATGAATTTTTACTTCTGATGCCACTCTTTGAAGCAAGGATGAATACAAAGTGCTGGAGAATCAGGGCATGGAGGCACAGGTAACGAGATTGTTTGCGTACCTCTTTTTTGAAGCAGTTTCTGCACCTCCTCATTACACACTTATTCTTGTCGGTATCCGGAATGGGCTCCAAATAATGTTGCTGGAATTCAGATCGGACACGGGGAGAATTGATCTGTTCTTCAGTACAGCCTAAAAGGGAATTGATTATTTCTTCCCTAAAGGGCAACAGAGTGCGTTTGTTGCCTTTGACCTTTCGATACAGGTAACAAGCGTTTCAGATACATATATCTATGAGATGGAAGAAAATTTTTCTGTACCATCTAATAGTTTTTCTGGGGGTGGGATATTTGATCAAAGCGATCTATACCTGACATATTTTTATTATAGTCAATGACACAGTGAGGTTTTAGCTTTTTTTGCCCTCGTTTGTTTTCAACTTCTATCATATTATGCCTACGGCCTGTACTAATCATTCTTACGTATCTCTTATCCCTCCAGCTAGTAACTAAGACAGGACCTTTTCTTTTGTATACTACTTCGCCCGTTTTTAGCCTTTTCTTCATCAGTTCTTTCGGATTTCCTCTCCTGTTCTCTCGCTGTGTTCCAGTGATATAAATTTTCCGTTTTATCATATACTTTGCTAGTTTGACACTATTATAGAAGTTATCCATATACACCCAGTAACCCTTTTCGAAATAATCTTTCATTAGCAGATTCACTACTTCGTTAGTATGGGAAGAATCGTCAGATATGATGGTCCCTTTTCCAGTATAAACTATAGCATTCAATATAAAATCCATCTTTTGTAGTAAGTACATACATTTTTATGCCATACTTGTGGCGTTTATTCTTAATCTATTGTTTGAAGACTAATCTTCCACGCCAGTGAATCATGGATTCGTCCACTGAAAGTTCTCGCTCTGGATTGATAGTCTTTCGAATGTTATGAAGAATAGTCTCCATTACTGGTTTGATCTTGTATAAACGATCGCTGGTGTCGACAGTTGCAGGATCTACAAATCTTAGAACCTGAAGAAGAGCCTCAAAACGATTTCTAGACATGGTCTGACCAAAAATTGGATGGTAATGGGTAATTATTTCAAAGTAATCATTTCTAAATATAGAATTAAAAAAAAACTAATATGCATTAAGAGTGCTAAAAATAATGCAGGTAGCTTCATTATGTATTAAAGTGTCGAGCCCATATGAAGATCATACAAGATTCTTAGTTATTTGTACATTTTTTATTTATTTTTAACAAAGGTGTTCCAGAGGAATGATTTAATAAGACAGAGGAATGACAAAACTTCCTTTTATTCATATATTGAAGACAAAACTCAACATTTTTAAACAAATTTTCATGTGTAACAAAAGGTTTTTTAAAAATATAAAAATTAAACACTAGAAAATATTAAAACTAAACACTATTAATGTCAAAAATATTCATTTCTTTTTGTTCATATACGTCAATGTTTCTCTCAAACTGATATAATATCTTGGTACCTCGTTGTTGTAATATTTTAGGTAATGGTAAAATTTCTACTATTTGTTCATACCTGACATACGATATGTCGTATTCATCGGGTATGTCGTATTCATCGGGTTTAAAAGTTTGTTTATCATTATTAGCGTCGCAAATTCTGAGGTACATAACTCTTACCTCGCCATCTTTTTCCAACTCGCTTTGAGTGACAGCAACATATCGGTAGCTGGATCGTTTCGTTTTAAGCTCAACCAGCAAATATACCCCTACCTTAATATTGCTAGGTGTCAATTCTTCATTGCTTTCTGTTCTGGGACATTCACTTGGGCCTGCCTCTTCCTCGTCTGAGTATACATCACTGTAACGAAGCTTTTCGTGAGGACGATTTATGTTTACCGGAAAGAGTATATTATTTTCAAAATGTTTATCAGATAAATGGTCAAACATGTATTTTAGAGATCCAAGATGATAATTCGAATGATTAACCCCAAAAGAACTTAAAAAACTAAAATTTAATTTAACGAAATTTTGTGTAAATGGTTCATTTTTCACCTGGTGGACTTTCATCGTTCCAACAAAGTTTTGAATTTTGCCTTTGCCCGTTTGCTCAGCCATGTTATCTATTTCTCCAGGCTTAATAGTAAAATACGTGATGCCTTTTACGTTTTCATTGAGCACCTTTTCTAGCAATTTTAGAGAAGCTACGTCGTTTCCTTCTGCCACCAATCTGTCAGCAGTTCTTTTTGTCACACCTCCTACGCCATCCGGAGCACCTTTACCAAGTCCAGCCTGCTGGTAATGCCAAGTAAATGATTTAATTTTTGGATAGAAACCTTTAAGCCTAACCGCTAAAAAATAAAACATGGTTTTGTTCCGATATTGCGTCGCTGGACTGTCGCTAACGAAACGTAAATTATACACATTATAATTTTTGTCGATGAAAGACAAAATAGGTTGCAAATGGGCCCAGATTGCCGGGACATTATGCTGAAGGTTTTCTGATAAGGTGCCGAAACATTGTTTCTTAAGAATGTCGCCAGTTTTTGTATAAAGCACAACAGTATGTAGCGTAATCTGTTGTCGCGAGCCGCCAAAATGAAAGGCCTGGATTTCTTGTGAGTACTTTAGATTGTAATTTTCACTAAAATCCATGAGCAGCAAAGCTTCATTTTTTTGTAAATTGAGCTTTATTTCTGTAATTGCTTTGAACTGATGGAGAGCTCTTCCCCCTGTGCAGGAGATATTTAATTATGTTAGTTTCAAACTCTGCCACAATAAAGCTACTACGTGCCGTATCTCAGCGACTTACGCAGTGCTCAAAATTCTGTAAATATAAATACGTCATAACTCATAAACAAAGCAGGTTGTATTGAAAACACCATTTGGTTATCGCGTAACTATCATAAAAAATATCAAATTCTGGGGACCTGAAACCTGAACGCCTAAAAACTGCAAACGCACCAAGCTATAAAACAATTTTTTATTTGCTTACATCTGCAAAGGGCCTTTAACCCGCCCCCCCCCCCCCCCGCCGATAAAGATAAACGTTTTACCACGATTAGCAAGCAGTCCCGCATATTTATTTCTTTCTACACTTCTTAATAAATACCTCTTTTCCAACACATAACACATAATGTACGGTCGGCGCCTTAGAAATCGGGCACTACACACTATTATGATATATTTTGCATGTATTTTTTAAGTGTATAAACTGGGTTTTTACAGTTATTATGGTTTTAATTGTTACGTCAGATTGTTTGTTTGTCAATTATGAAATGCCATCTCACATTAATGAAGTAACCGGAGCAAGAATACTCCAAAGACTAGAAGAACATATTACGTGTCCTGATTTCTAAGGGGCCGACCGTACATATTATGTTTTGGTTCCTCTGCTATCTGCAAGTTACGATGTCGATGCAGATGACGGTGAACCGATGTCGATGCAGATGACGGTGAACCGGCAAACCGGCTGACTTAATCGAAACGAATCGAGAGCCAACATTTATTCGAATGATTATTCAAATAATCATTCGGTTATTAATATCATTCGAATGCAAATAATTCGGTTATGAAAATTGTCCAGTTATGCCCATCACTAACATAATATTTTTTCCTTAGTAGTTTTCACAACGATTTTCTGCGTTTGGTTCTTTTTATCAACGTAGCTTTCTTTTTTTAATATCCATTTGAAAAAGTACTCCTCAGTAGAACGATCATAAGACAAATATTTAACTTGTTTTGGTGCACATTCATTGCACTCTCTAAGAAGACATTTTTCAGTATGGTTTTCACAACAATAAGACTGTATAATATCACTCGCAGTTATTTTATTTAAGATGCCCACTCTACAAAGACTCTGTATAAGCAATTCCATATTTAGACGTGTTGTGCAACCACAAGTGTCTCCTGCTGAAACCTTTCTGGAAACTATGTAAAAAGGTTTATTTTTACACCAGAAACTGAAACTCACACTCATATTTGGATGAAGTTTTAAAAATTTTCTGTGCAAATTTTTCAAGGAATCCTTAAGATATCTTTTTTGCTTTATAATACCATTTTTTGAACGATAATCCTTTTTGCCTGGACATATTCTGCTATTTAGGTCGGACTCTAAAAATCTCCAAATGGCATTTCTCATTCTATTAGCTGCTATTAGTCTGATTCTTAGTGTAGATCTAGCATATTCTTTAATACGACTACCCTTTATAATTTTTCGTACGTTATTTGTAATATGATACTTCTTTATCACTTTTCCGGTTATCACTTTTCTGAACGCTCATTTGTCTTTATCACTTCCCAGCTGACTATAATTTTCTTTCAATTGATCTTCCATTGCTTCGGCAAATAATAGTCTTTTTCCCGCTGCTGATCATGTAAGTTAGCGATACAGCCTTAGTAACAAAACGTGTAAGTCGGTGATTATATTTTTTTGCTGGTTTTTCTTGACAACGGAACTTAATATTATTATGAAGTTCCTAGGATAATAAAATTAGCAAAGCAAGATGCAGATTTAGACGTTTTGTTTATAAATTGCAAGTGTTTATGTGACATGTGACACTCACAGGTAACACGACTCACGAAAACTAATCCTGGTGACAGTTGACAATCCAAACGATTTTTTCAAAAATCTAGGAAAATTTCGATAAGCAGCAGGAAAAATATAATAAGATAACTCGGAATGTATCGCCTATTAACATTTGAGGTAGGCAAGTACAAGCCAAGACGAAGTCGCGGCCTTACATTCCTTGTTACTTAAATAGCTATTAACCACTTCAGGTTTCCGATTTTCGTTTGAAAGTATCTCATTTACTCTCGTGCCGGGAGTAGGTGGACCGCTATTTTTATTTCTTTTCTGTCTTCATAATCGGTGGTATCTGGACTTATACTTCATAACTTTTTTCTGTAGTTTTTTTATCAGTTCATCTTTTTTCTTAGATTCTCGATATCTCGCTTTTCTGTTTTTTTGCTGCTCTTCGCTTTCCTGACTTATTTTGTGGCGTCTCTTCTAGTTGAACTTCTTGTCTTAATTCTTCTTCATCTAAAATAACAGGAGTAGACGGTGCTGTATTTTGAAGGAGTATTTCATATTCTCTGCTGTTTCTTCTTTAGCCGATGATTTTTAGAGTTGATTCGCCACTGCCTTCTTTTCATGCGTTGATCTCGTGTATTTAATTCTCCTATAGATCTAATAATTTTCTTTTCTTTTTTTCTTAAGTACTGTGTTCTTTCTTTTTCTTTTAACTTTTTCTTACCTTGGGGGTCTTGTTTAAGTTTATCGTAACGCCTTTTCTCGGCTTCTCTTTTTCTTCGCAGCCTTTCCTCTCTGGACATCGGCATGTTGAACTAGAAATAATTAATGTGACAGACTAAAGGATTTGTTTAGGGTCGACATTTCAGAAAAACTAAAGTAAAAAAGCAACTATCGAATGCATTTCGTGAATAGTTGTGGTGCAATATTATTTCTAAGCAATTAAATACCATTATCGTCATTCCTCTGGTTTAGACGTCATTCCTCTGACTCTTAAGACTGCCAGAGGAATGACTATTTTTACATTAGTTTACTAATACTACTAACTGTTGCACATTTCTAACCTCAAAATTTGCCGAGGCATATATTTACGGATGTTTCATTGTTGTTTATATGTTTTACAATAAATTCATTTTTTAAACTAAGTATAGTGCTTACCAGAGTAATGATGTTGCTGATTGTGACACTTTAACTTTATTCACCATTTACGTAAACACCTTGAAAACAAAATAAAAATGACTTGTCAATTTTTATTGCGCCAACAAAGAACAAGGGGAAGGCACTGTTCACATTATACACAGACCATTGGATCCATCTAGTGGCTAATAATAAATTCATAAAAGTGCTCCAGAGGAATGACTACATAAGTTGGAGACACAACTTATTATTTTTTTTTAAATGTTTTGTTTTAAAGGATTTTTTTAAAGTTACTATTTGTTAATTTAATACCTAATTATGAATAAATAATCAATAAAATAACTGAAACGTTCACAGTACCGTTTTTATTTCATCAAGATAATGTTTAAGAATCATTGGTTACGCGCCAGAAGAATGATGTTTAACATGTTTAAAAATAAAAAATAAATAGCGAACATATTTTTTAAACAGTTTTAAAAGAAGGCATAATTACAACCTTAATTTCTGATTAGACCTGCAGAAAGAGAAATTATTGACATTCTTAATTTTCTTGATAATTAGTGGTACGTCCAAAATGATCATTTTGATATATTTACCCTAATATAGGCGATTCTTACTCCAACGCTTTGCTAGCACAGGAATCTTGACAATACCTCCTAAACAACAGAGACCTATGAATTTCTTGAGTTCAGTTACCGTCAAGTCTTTCCAGGCGTTTACCTTTTTGGCCTTACTCCTTGTTCGAACGTCAGAATTTCGTTCGTGGGCCCTACGGTTCGTTTCAGCCGCAATTGTTACAAAAAGACTTTCAGGAAATAGTAGATAAAAAAAATCTATAGGCTGAGAATCATCCGGAAGATTGATATTGATTTTAGGGTCTCCGATAAATGGTATCTGAGGGGGATCCTCGTCTTCGCTTGTCCAGTCAGCCTCATCATCAGATCCCATTTTAGTTGCTTGGTCCATCTGCAGTACTGTCAGATTGGACGTCCTCATTGTCATCAACATCCTGCTGATCCACATTACACTCAAAAGCTTCACTGTTGTTGCTGTCACAGTCTGAAGGTACAAAGTCTTTGTCTATTTGGGAATCGTCGCTTGAATACGGTTCATCCATGTCACTAATATCCGATATGTGTTCAGACCAATATTCGGTTTCCTTTTGCGTTAAAATCTGTTTACGTTTTCTACTGGCATTTAGGGTTATGTTGGGATCTTTGCTACATCTAACAATAAACATAAGTTTATAAATATATTGCAATAACCTACAAGAGCTACATTTACCCAGGAATATCGCGGTTATTCATTTTAGTCGATATTCACGATTATAAACACAAAATATTTAACAATAGCTACCACACGCTGCTGTTAATGACTGCTAAACCATATTATAAATATCAACAGTAAGAACATATAGTGACCTGTTACAATTAAAAGCTATACTAACAAATCAACGACCTCTGCTCCCCAAGCACCCAAAGACTTGTTTACAAGTCATGGGTGTTGCATGCTACAAAGCAGTGTCACTGAGTCTCAAAACACATGATAGAATCAGACCCCAGAATAAACGTGTATCCGTAAACTTACACGAAAGTTATGATTTGTATACTAGTCTTGGGGTACCAGGCAAAACCGCTTGGACTAGTTAACTAGTCATCGGTAGTGAGTGTGTTAAAGACACTCCGGTATTTTCGGCCGATACAAGATTTTTATTTACTTCTAAACACTTTTCCTTGTAGATGCCATGCATAATCGAAATGTTTAAGTTAGCATCCAAATATTATCTTGAAGACGACTGTCTGCAATAATGCGACTCTAGAGCCGGAAACGATAAAATATTTCCTTGACCTTGCCCCAGATCAAACAAATTTACAAAGATCGTTAGAATATATAAATGAGATATTTAAGAAGAAATACAAGATGGAAATTAATACAAATAAAACGAAAGTAATGATGTGCTCGAGGACACCAGAAAAATTTAATGTAAAAATTGACCAAGACACTCAAACAAGAAACATCTGTTCAATATCTAGGCAGCATCATAAGCGAAGACAGCAGAAGCAGAGAAGAAATTAAAAACAGAATTAGACAAGCTGAAGTCACATAAGTACTATAATACGAGTAGCTATTTGTACAATAAGTTGGGAAAAGTGATGTTTTTCCGTTTTACACGTGAGACTTTTTCGCGGCGTTAGCCGAGAAAAAAACACGTCGTAAAGATTTTGTTAAATTCGGTAAAAAATACTCATTATTTAATTATCATATAACATAAAATCGTTGCTCTTTTTCTTTTTTTGTTTCTATCTTTCTATGTTTGTTCGCTATTTTCTCCGAAGATACTAGACCGATTAAGCTGTACTATGGCTTAAAAGTTTGTTAATTTTTAGACTTAGATCGTAGGCCGGTTTTTATTTACAAAAAAGTACGAAAAAGTTTTAATTTAATTAAATCTTCTAAGCAGCGGAGCGCCTGTCGCCGTGGGCTACGGTGTGACAGCTGCTGTCGCCGTGTGCTATTAGCTGTGGTGAATACCTATGTTCATACATCATCTTAGCGGCGCATTATTCAAACAATCCAGGTTGGTCCTGAGGTAGAGTGCTCGCCTGCCACGCGGGCGGCCCGGGTTCGATTCCCGGCCGATGCATCTTTTTTTTAAATTTATATTAATGAATCTTTCTTAAATTAGCGAACCGAAGCGTAGTTCGGGTGACTTACTAGTTATTCATATTTTGCTTTCCACTTTAAATACGATAATTAAGTTCCTTTTGCTTTCCATTTTAAATACGATAATCAAGTTCCCTTTGGAAATGAATCTGTCATTGCTATGGAATTGAGAAGTTAACAAAAACAATTTACATTTTTTTCAAGTTTATGCAAATTTGCAATTATTTGCTTTATAAATGTCTGAAGATATCGAAGAGTCTGCAGCATTGGCCCTTAATTCGTTGCTACCAGATAGGTCAAAAGAAAAATACGAAAAGGCGTTTAAAGAATTCGAAAACTGGTGTTTGGAAAAGACTGTTAAAGATGTTAATGAAGAGGTATTATTAGCATATTTTGAACAGAAGTCAAGAATTTTGAAGGGTTCTACATTATGGAGTCTATATTCAATGTTACGAGCTACAATTAATGTTAACAACAAGATAGAAATTAAGAATTATCCTAGATTGATAGCCTTCATTAAAAGGAAGTCAACCGGCCTTACTCCAAAGAAATCGAGTGTCTTTACAAAGTCGGAGGTAGAGAAATTTTTGAAGGAAGCGGATGATGACAAATATTTGTTGACGAAGGTAAAATTTACCACAAAATTTGGTGCTACATACTAAAACCTTCATCCATTTTTAGCTGGTGTTGCTTGTAGAAATTAGCGGAGGGTTGCGTCGAGAAGAGATAACATTTCTGGATATAAAATATGTGAAAGATATGAAATCATTTTTCTGATTGAAATTCCACACACAAAGACAAATGTCAGAAAAGAATTTGCTATAACACGTGGAAATTTTGACGGTATAGATTTATTAAAACTATTTAGAAAGTACTATTCCCTGCGGCCTTCACGAATTGAAAATCAAGGTTTTTTATTGGCTACCGTAATGGCAGATGTACAAGACAAGCTGTGGGTATCAACAACATTGCTGCAATACCACCTAAAATTGTAGAGTTTTTACATAAAATTGTAGAGTTTTTAAAGCTATGAAAATCTTCGACGTATACTGGACATTGCTTCAGAAGGACTTCAGCAACACTACTTACAGACGCAGGGGCTGACATCACTCTTTTAAAGCGTCATGGAAATTGGAAATCTAGTAGCGTCACTGAATCGTACATCGAAAACTCCATTGAAAATAAATTAAAAATAACCTCCAAAATAGTTAAGGAGCCGCAGTCACACGGTTGTGGCAAACTACTGTGTTGTGATGACTCCGGGCTTTCTGCCGGATTGGAATTGGCTTTTTGGAAATTGTTCTAATTTTATAGTTAACATATATAAAAAATAAAGTTTGCATTGATTCTTTTTTGTCTTATTTTTCCATTCTAGTTTGGAAAAATTCAGTTTTTCCGCATCAATTGAGTATTGAAAAATCGAAGAATTCCTAACCGTATTTAACCAATTCATTGTTCACACCCACTAACCTAAATTTATCTACAAGGAAAAAATTAGCTAAGACTTGTATTTGGAGCACAGTATTTTACGGATCTGAGACAAGGATAATAGGAAAAAAAGTAGAAAGTCTGTTAGAAGCCTTCGAGATGTCGGTATGGAGAAGGATGCTGAAAATTAAATGGTCAGAAAGAATTACAAATAGAGACGTTCTAGAAAGAATCGGAGATAAAAGACAGCTAAAAAACACATTAAAACAAAGAAGACACAAATGGATAGGACACTTGTATAGAAATAATCTGTATATAATACAAACAATAGAAGGAACTAGAGCTGGAAAAAGACCCGTAGGAAGACCCCGTCTTGAGTTCGTGAAATAAGTCATCAAACATGCAGGCTGATAAGTATACGGCCTTTAAGAAAATGACCTGTGATCGACATAAGTGGAAAGCTGCCAACCAACCCAAGGATTGAAGTAATAGAGAGAGAGAGAGAGAAAGGGTGTTTCCCCCGTTTATCTTTTTCTAACACACCACTGGAATTAATTTTTTGTAAGGCCTAGTAAGGCATCTGTAACGTTTAGAGTTGCCATAAAAATTTTCCTGCACACAGAAATCCGGTTGTTCTCTACGGCCAACGAATAGTGGTTCATATAATGCTTTCTGGAATTCTCAGTATTTCTAGTAGTTCTGTTCTTAGGTTTTTTTTTAACATTAGTAACAACAAACTGGCGCTGCTCGTCTACATTTTGAAACAATCTGAATTCGTTGTAAATTCCTTTTCTGTTTTCTTCGTTCACAAGATAAGAGCTATTGTGTTTTGACATTCCAACACAGGGAGAAGGTAGCATAGGCTGACCAGGTTGTACCTTGTTTTTAAATCTAATGTATTCTTCTCCTTGTAATCTTTTTGCTTTTTTAATATTTTTTCCATTTCGACACATTCTTTTTTCTTTGTCTCATTTCGATTTGCTACTTCTGCTTCAGTAACCTCTATATTGCTTTTTGAACTGGGTTCTAAATAATTATTATCGTCCAGATCACTTGCCAAGTCCTCACTTAAAGGTAGATATTCGTCCGAAGAATCTCCTGCAAATGTGTCTTCGAAATCTTCATCCGAATACTCATTGTCTATCCTTCTTGCGGAACAGCTTGTTCATTGATACCACAAGGCTGGGTATGAGCATCACTAGCACTACAGTTTTGTTCAGAAATATTATCTACGGAAAAAAGTTAGGTTATGAGTAGCTAATAATTTAAAACGAAAACTAGCACACTTGCTATCTTTTATAATATTAGCACACAATTAAAGAGTGTAAATTGTATAGGGTCTAAGTGTCAAAAAGCACAAAACGCGATATTGCAATAAAACTTTATTGACACTGTATTAACAACTTTTAACTAAAATAAAACATTTCTTCTCTTAATCCGTTAACGTGTAGATAAGTACATGGTATAAACAAGTAATTAAACATTTTAAATAAATGAACAATAATACAGCTGTATGAAACGTTCAGTTACAGTTTTCTATTTAACATTTTAACTTTCTTCAGTACATTGTGTTAATTCCTGTGTTAGGGCATCTTTCACTATGAAACTGCTCGCCCCTTATCGCAATTCTTTTACCTATTCTGATTCTTACAACTTCTTTTGGAGGAATATTTCCAATACATACCCGTGTTCTATTTGGAGCTTTAGCAAAAATATTCTTAAAGACCGAAAAACTAGCCAATTGCTTTTGGCTACGAATTTTCACGGTATGCCGAAGATGTGTCACTTCAGTGGATATTGGATCAGTTTGGATGCCGATTCTTGTGTCGCAATTTCTGAGCACATCAATTTTTGACGAATAACCTAGAATGAGATTGGGATATTGAATTGGAACAGGCCTGGTGGTCTAATCCGTTAAGTGGACGATGATTATTTAAACTTTAAATTACAAACGTTGAAACTTATATTGTGGGTAAATAAAGTAGAAACCGCAGATTACCTCAATTTCTTTTTCAGGTTTAATCGAGCCTTTCCCATTGATTTTTATCAAAATGTACTTCGCATATTCTGGAACCATCGATCGGTGGGATTTCAGTTTGATCGTCGCATATTTTTGCGTTGCATTGTTCGGAGCAATTTTTACATCCAATGATGCGAGAGCCTGTCATTTTACTTAACGCTTAATAGTTTGGCAATCAAATTTCACAGTACGCCACTTAATTGTCATTGCTATAGCCACCATTCAAATTTCCATTTTTGATTACTGCGTATGCGCAGTGGATATCGTAGCTAGTCAAAAATTGAACCGCGTTTGCCCGACTTTTATCTTACTATATACGGGAACTCTTATCACATACTAAGGTCACTAAATCACGTTAGCTACGCTAACACAGGTAGGGAAACTCGGCGTTATTTATGTCAAACCAAACTCGTTTTTGTCAGTGGCGTACCCAATCAGTTTATAGGTTATAATAGAAATAAATTGAAATTTGTGTAACGTGAACGCAATAAATAAATATTACATAACAAATTATTTCTATACGTTTTCCAGCTTAAAAAAATTATTATCACTAATACATATATTGCTAAATATTGCAGTTTAAATTACCTTCAGGAACTTGAAACAGCGTATACCCTTTTATGCTGTTGTTCAGGCAACCTTTAACGCAGCAAATAAAAATCATAATGCTATTAAATATAAATACGTTTTGACAAAATTCGTAGGGAGAACTAGGGAATCCGAGATCACAATCATCTCTTCAGGTAATAATTTATGCAAATGATCTGTAATCGTGAAAAATTGACATTGACAAACTCGTTTTTTGAACATGTCAAATGGTGTTTCTCTACCTGTTTTAGCGTAGCTAACATGATTTAGTGACCTTATCACATGCTAGAGTACCTGTATTTCACATACCAGAGTCAGTATAAATAGGAGAGTACCGCCACGTCCGTCATGTTTGTTCCTCTGTCATATGCGTCACTTTGAGGTTAGTAACACAATTCCGTCAATGTGACATTTATTGGCAATCCGAAATTTTACTTAAAATTGGCAAGACTGTAAGTCTATGTCAAATTCGAGGTTAGCAGGTTAGGTTTTGTTTGTTATTTGACACAAACTGACGTAAAACATAACCTGCTAACCTCGAATTTGACTTAGACTTACATTCTTACCAATTTCAAGTGAAATTTTAGACAACTCAATCAGTCATTACTGATGGGAACAAAAATGGCGGCGATGGCGGCATTTTTACGGATCAAAGAATGGCCGTACTCTCCTATATCTACTGGCTCTGTCATATACGCGATATGAGCGCCCTCTGCAGTAGACAACTTGTACTACATAACACATTCGCGTATTTGGCATTATGCTCTCACATAGGAATCTATTATTTTCCCTCAAGAAAGTCAAAATCGACAAACTTGCACATTCGTGGTTTTGGCGTGGGACCGACGAAATGTAAATATATTTAAAAATTACTTTTAAAAAACAGTCACTACTGAATAAAATGTTTAAAGACACAAAACTAATACAAGTCAAACAGTATAATAGCATATAAAGCGTATAACCTCACAACACATTTCCAAGTCGACATTTTTGAAAATGTCTTAACGCAGATAATTTTGAAGTACTTTAGTGCTTAAGTTGATATGCATATTTTAAAATGATAAATATAGATATAAAATCTGAGAGAGAATTTCTGATAGATAATTTATAACGATTGTGAAGTATGATATGTTTTTCGGACTTTTTCCACTGTCTAGGGTGTAAGTAAATCACACGTTCCGGGAGTTTTGATCTACTCCCGTCTTCAGGTGTTCTTGGTTAGTCTTGAGAAGGACTGATATTATACGTTTTTCGACGTAAATTTGTGCCTCCCCCGGGGTTTGAACCCGGAACCGCTGATCACTAGTCTGCCACTCTAACCACTAGGCCACCAGGGCGGTTATATATTTTAGTTGTAAACTTATATATATATACATATATCTTACCGCTGTATGCGCAGTAGACTATTTTTGTAATTCTCTGCGCAGTAGTGGCATCCAAATGGGCCTTAGTTCTGCGCTAGCCTGGCTAATTGGTTCTACTGCCAGCGCTATGTATGTAGCTTCTTTCAGCATCCTACGGAATCTGTTTTCCTCTTTAGCTACAATTGATGCGTTATCCCATTGTATGTGATGGTCTTTGTTCCAAACGTGTTCTGCGATCTTGGATTTGATGGTTTCGCCTATTCTAACATTTTTGCGGTGTTCCGATAATCTCACTCGTAGGGGTAGTTGTGTTTCCCCTATGTACTTATTGTCTTCCACACTCGCACGGTACGCTGTAGATACAGTTCTTTGAACTCTGATATTCGTTCTGAGGCTTGGTATGCGTCATCATGCCTCTTAGAGTTGTTGTGGACTTGAAGGCAGTTCTTATATTGAATCTGTTTCCGATTCTTCTCAGTTTGTCGGAAACTCCTCGGATGTATGGTATTACGGCCGTGGTTGTTGGCTCCGTTTTCTCATCCCCTGCCGGTGTTGTATTTCTGTTCATCTCTTTTAGCGTTTGGTTTAGAGTTCTTTTTGGGAAGCCATTAGCTGGCAGCATTTCTGTGATTATCTCAATTTCCCGTTTAAAGTCTTATTCCTCCGAGCATATGGTCTTGGCTCGGCTATATAGGCATCTCGCGACGCCACGTTTGACGCTATTGTGGTGGTTAGAATCGTAGTGTAGGTATCTCCCCGTATGGGTTGGTTTTCGACATACCTTTGTTCGTACCGTGTCACCATTCTTCTGGACTAGTACGTCTAGGTATGGGAGTTTGCCTTCCGATTCTATTTCCATAGTGAACTTAATTGATCGGGCTTGATTATTGAGATGTTCCAGGAAGCCGTCCAGTGTCTCTCTTCCATGGGGCCATATTACGAACGTATCATCTACGTATCGCAGCCATAGACTAGGCTTGTTCTCATATTGAGATATAGCTCGTTCTTCAAAGTCTTCCATGTAGATGTTACTGACTACTGGAGATAGTGGAGATCCCATGGCCACTCCGAACTCTTGTTGGTAGAACTGCTTGTCTGCTTGGAAGTATGTGGTCTTAATGCAGATCGTTAACAGCTCCATTATTGTATCTACCTGTAGATCTGTGCGTTCGGCAAGTGTGTCATCCAATTCCAGCCTGTTTCTGATGATTGCTAGTGCGTCATCTGTCGGCACATTCGTGAAGAGGCTTACTATGTCAAAGCTCACCATCAGGTCATTCGGATCTATGCGAGTTTGTTTGATTTTGTCTACAAAGTGTTCAGTATTTTTCACGGTGGATGTTGTTTTGGCCTGTGTGCTCATTACATACATGCTTTTCAACCTGCTGCTTCAAATTGTGTGAATATCTACAATCACTACACTTATATAATTGTAAATCGTGTAGGAATTTTTTTGAAGATATGGACGTTGCTGCTACTTGGTAGTAGGCATGTATAAAATATGCATTATGTCCTGGCTGATCCCTTTGGAAATGATTAGAAAAAGGTGGAATTTTTATACTTCGTGTGGATGCCGTGTTTATTGTATACGTGTGCAATTATTTCTTTTTCAGTAGTGCACTGGTACTCACACATTCCACAATGCCAAGATTTAATTTCTTTATTTACCTCGTGATGTGGTTTCTGGTTCATGAGGTGTCTCCCTTACAATAATGACAGTTGCCACTTTGCCTGTGTGCACCTGAAGACGGGAGTAGATCAAAACTCCCGAAACGTGTGATTTACACCCTAGACAGTGGAGAAAGTCCGAAAAACATATCATAATAGACCACTGCCAAAAAATGACATTCAGAGAACAAGATTGTGAAGTATATGAATTTTATTTGTCAATTAACGGTCGATAGCCTAAATTGTCTTCAGTGTTGTTTTCCTCATCTCCCAATCCGATTGATCATTGCTTTATTAGTTAACTGTAATGACCTATTTTTCTATCTCGTCCATTATATATTCCTTTTCTATATATCTCCGTTCAGTTTGCTCAATATAGGAGCAAATGTTTTCCCACTCTTGTACACCGACATTGTTAAATTTCTCCTCAGCTGTTACGTTATTAAAACAACTTTACGACACCCACCCAAGGTGAGCATCGCACCACGGAATCAGTCCTGGAAAACTGGCACACTTGCCCTGAGATTTGCTAAAAACAGGCTAAAGGCCACGGCTGGAACGCTCAGGGAGTCGGGCGTGAGTCACACGATACGTTCTGGGCAAGCGTGTTGAGGCATATATATAGGGTACGTCAAAATTATGAGGGCGCCACCAAACCTAACTTTAAATGGGCTCGGGTAACCGGGCTTGGGCGGTTAGACGAGGCAACAAGTACGCTAGTTACTACTTGATAAGGGTACTCGAGAAGTATCGAACTCGGATGACAAAAATCGATAATTTGAGGTTTGAATCGTTAGTTCGGGTTTGTGCTGCCACTGCGGGGGCGGCTGCTCCACTTACCTGCACACTCCACTACTCAGAGGTCGTCGTACATCTAATCGTGACACTAGCTGTTTATTCTGAAAAAGTAAAGCATGCAGGGGTTGTACACAGTAATAAGCCCCGCGCTTGCACAATTGTCTATTGAATGACGTTATACAGGATCAGGCAACGAATGGGTCACCATACTAAACCTAGGGCTTAACGTAGACCCCAGCTGGAGGTAATCGCACTATAAGTAAAGCGTACAAATGTTACACACAAAAACAATATCCAAATAGAATATTAAGAAAGCGTTCAAAACGCCTAAAATTAGCAACGCAGCGAAAGTCAATGTTTGCACAGTTACAAACTAAGGATGTACTACTGAATGAATGCGACCAAAGTCGATCGCTTACACGGCACATTCGCGTAAAAGGGGTCACTAAGTTACATAATCTTTTTAAATGGTACCTGGTATTTAGTCTGGACTTCTCCTGAGCAGTGCGGGTGGCAGTCAGCAGCGCCTGCATTTGCAAGCACATCTCCTTGGGCAAAGACTCCGCCGAATAATGGCGTATTATTTCAATGTAGTCTCTCACGTGGGATTGGTGTAACAGAAACGTATGGGCATTATTCACGTCCTGCAGCGAGTCCCCAACAACTTGTAGGAATGAAAGAACCACTTCTTTTCACATGGCCGGACGTAGCCCCAACAACAACGCCAAGGAAAACGCGCTTACAAAACGGCACGTGCGTCACACACAAGAGCTTCCTGCCGACCTCCTTGATCAATGGCCTGAGTTGAACTGCCGAGCCAGAAGCGTTACGACGCTCGAAGTGGCGTGAGCCAAAACGGCGTTACCACGTGACTCTCGACAGCCAATGGCGATGCGCCCTATAAAACAAATACGTTCCGGTGACAAAGAGAGCGCGAGGCCTCGCAGTCGCACCAACAGCGTAATTTCTAGAAGGTTCGAAAATCTTGCGAGCGTTAACACACGGCTGTCAAAGTACCAACAAAGGGGTGCCCCAGATGACGAGAAATACTGCGCTTGAGGACAAATATGTGCAAAATCATTACTATGGAATTAGGCGATGAAGCCAAACAAGTAACTAAAAGGGTTTAACATACGGGCACGCTGCCCTAAAGCCTAGGTGGCTAATTAAAATACAAAATGACCTGACACAGCTAATTTTCTTAAGTCATCGTCCAACTTGGAGGTGGCATCGTGTGCAACCCCGCAACCCCATAGTCGCAGCGCTATATGTAATTATGTGTTCAAAAGGAAAAATGATCGGCAAAGCCGTTTTTCACCTTCTCCGCAGTGTTAATATATTGCATATGACCATGTTCTGCTAAAACTTGTCGTTATTTTTATGAACTGGATTGTAGATCAGTATTTTCGAATAAAGCTCTAATTTTGTTTTTTTTAGTTCATATGAAATTCCTTTTTCTGTTAGCCACCTTCTCATGCAATGCTCGAAATGGACTTATTCACGAAACGGAACGCACATTTTTTGGCGATTAGCCGTGTATTCAAAACAAAAAAAATCTCAAATTAACGTATTTATTCAAATATTTGTGGAATAATAACTTAAACACTATTGGCAGCAGCTAGAGAACTAGGGCAGTATCAACTTAGAAAAGTATCCAGCTTCTATAATGCTTGTTAGGCTGTAGGAATTTCCACAAACCATCATATCGCTTATTTTCTTTATGTATTCTCTTTTGGCTGGCTGTATCTACGCTGAGTGTCGGCCTAAAACAACAATGATGATGAAGATTTAGTATTAAATCAGGAATAATATTTTACGTTTATCTTTAGCAAGCCATGAACGCACATATTTTTCGAGGTTGAACCTGGTTAACGGGGGACCAACGCAGTTTGTAAATAAAAGGGCAGCAATTGGTTCAACATTCAATGAGGATATTAATGGTGTTACAATTTCATTCTCGCTACTGAAATTTCTTTCGCATTCGCTGGTTGATATTGGAAAGGTGGCTGCAGCTTTTAGTAGTGGTTTTAAATCGTCTGGTATTTCATCTTTCTGTTCACACATTTTACACGTTCTAAATCCACGTATTATTTGAGGCTCATAGTCGTTTAAATGGAATAATTTGCACATAATCCCCGTCACTTCATTATCCCCATGTTGGATATCAGTAATTGCTCCATCATTAGTTTTTGGCCAGTTCTTTGGCTCCAAAACCTTAATGCTATATAAGAAATCCATGTATGTCACGAGGTCATGAAATTCATGTCATGGTACCTGTTGTGCTTGTATTTGACGATGAAACTGAAATCATATGGTTTCTTAAATTATTCGTTAAACTTGTGAAAAATGAGCGGGATTTATGGGTACAACTTATCCTTCATGAAGCTTCATGCCTCTATACGAGTGCATTTCTTGAATCGAGCGTAACCCAGCAGCAAACTTTGTGCATCAGTGCATCAGCAAATAAAGTAAATTTTTTACAAACTCTTTGGAACTCGTTAATTTTTTTAAATCATCGTACTTTTCCCTTTCTCTTTTAGCTCTTGTCGTATCGGTAGAGGCATTGTCAAAGTGCAAACCAAGGGCTTGATAGTTTTGTATAACTGTTCTTCTATTCGAAGCAACCCATTGGACTGATAAGGTCCTTCCAATTTTCAAAAGCTGGGTCTCTAGAGCAGCTCTGAGCAGTTCATTTTGATTTTTTGGGGATGGTTCTACAAGCTGTATATCTCGTCAATGAATATCTTGAAATGATTTATACCACATACTTCACTCACGCAGTCGTTAACAGCCAGTTGTAAGCTGTGGTTTGAACAGTGCCGAACCACTAATTTAAAAAATAGTCTGCAATCGCTTGACAACTCCTTTTTTTACCTAGCATAGCGGAGGCCCCATCGCAAGCGAATGCACTAAGACGCTCTTCGATGAACGTCTGGTAAAATCCATGTTTACATAAACAACTCAGGTTTGTAATTGATTCTGAAGCGGTATCAGTAAGTTCTATCAAGTCAAGATTAAATACATAGGCGTCACCTGGATAAGTTTCGCAGTATGTTCTAATTACTACAACTAGGGTAGTTTTGCTGCTAAGAGTTGTAGATATATCTGTCAAAACCGAAATCTTCTCCTTAGCGTCAACGTTATTTTTATAAATATTTTTTTTTCATTTCTTGTTCAATATGAATAACAGAATCGTGGCAGGTTTTATCAGAATGTAAAATTTTATCCATTGACAAGCCATTTAAAACTTGTAAATCGACATCAACAGCATTATAGAGTGTTGTAAAAACTCGTTCAGTGGTGGTGAAATGAACACGATTTACCTCTTCAAAATATGATTCAATACGAGCTTTTTTTATTTTTCAAGTATTTCCACGGCTTTGAGCTTCCCATTTCATATGTTCAATTTTTTTTGTGTAAACATGCTTGCTGTGACTCCTTATTTTTTCCGTTCTCCCGCACTGAACATTGCTGCCGTGGTAGTGAAGTTCTCGTGGTTTTTTCCTTTTTCCGCGGTTTCTTACCACAAACTGAACAACCCAATGCCTTTTTTGAACAATCAACCAGTTATTATTAGTCTCAAATGTTTGGCACTGTATCAAACTCCAGCAAACAGGTAAATCATCAACAGCCATGTTTGCTCGTGCTCCTGCTTGGAATTGGAAAATTATCTGCTTCCTCTACAGGTGCTACATTTTCAGGCGAGTGTGGCCTTTTTTCAGCCAATCTAATAAGTGACTCATTTTCAATTATTATTTACTGCGATCACCACAAAAACGATTCAGGACTACGACCGTGGTCGACTGAGCGAACAGCGAGTGAACGAGAGCGATGCAGGTACAAGAGCGAACTGGAGACTAGAGCTTGAGCAGGTCTGCTCGGTTCAAGTCATATAAATCTTTGTTTATAGTGGAGCGACACGAAGAGCGTCGAGTAAAGCATTGCTGTTAACGACGTTAGTAGAGAAGCAGTGTGTTTATAGTGATGCGTCACTAGTCCATATTAAGATGGCATCGAGTAATGTGCGTTTGCAATTATTGTTTGAAAGTTCTTCATTAAAAATTAAGGTAACTGTACCCAATATGATCTATCTAAGCTTTATTTTTTTGTAAATTTTTGTCAATGCAAATAATTCATTTTTTTAAAACAGGACCCGACTTGACAAATTGTTGGAAAGTCAAAACCCAAATTTCAAGCGAAACAAACAATTGTGAAACTGACAAGAATTTTTTTTACTGTAATTGTATTTAGGCCATATTGGGTTACCCATGTACCCAATAAGGCCTATAACCTCAAACCAAAGAAAAATGCGTATAAAAATAAACGGATTTATTTTATTTTGGTACACTTTCAAATTTCGGACATATAAAATTGTCTGTATCGTCCTTTGTCAATCCAACACATTCTTCATGAAAGTAAGTCGCAATGCAGATGCAGATGTCCATCTTCCTTGCAGGCTTCACAGTACCACGATTTGTCTGTTCCAGATTTTGGAGATTTTGAGGGTGGGGCTTTGGCCATGGTATTTGAGAGTGGGGCCTTGTCCTCCGTTTTTGAGGGTGGTTTTTGGGCCTTGGGTTTTGAGGGTGAAGCTTTTGTCTTTGTTCTTGAAACTGTTACTTGTGTATTTGTTTTAGATGCTGCTTTTTTGGTTATGTTTTCCTTGAAAAACATTAATTTTGTTGGTACAATAGCTCTATTATTGATAGCTTTCTGTCTGGTGGTGACCTTGGGAGTGTTTTTGATCGGAGTTGAATGAAGAAGAGAATAATGAGGCTGTTCATAATGTCAACTACTTTGAGGAAGTGGTACCACGTTATTCACCGCAGGAGTTTTATGAACATTTTAGAATGTCCAGAAATGTTATGGAGGTATCTATCTAGCAATAATTAGAACAATTTTGCTGACTTAAAAAATGCAGTACAACTGTATCAATTTGTTATATATATATATACATATATAGTTATATATAGTTTTGACTCATTACCTTTATTTGACTCAATCAGAATCTTACGCTGGTCACATGTATCGCAGGTATCGCTTTTTGGAATCTTAAATCCAATGTTATATTGGCTACAGAAAATTCGCCGATAAGTGTCTTCTTTGACAGGTACAGTACCATGCTCTGTACACCACGGTTTATAGTATTTCTCATAAAGGGAGGAAACTGAAAGATCATGATCAATGTACACTCGATTAGGATTACATTTCCTACTGTAATGGCTTGTACGAGTATACTTGTAAATAGATTTTATATGGTCATGTACATCCTTAATCATTTCTTCAGGTAGGCGATTCTTTCGATAAGAGTGCTTTCCTTGCTGGTCGCTTTTCGGAATTGTATTTCCTTCGCGAATTTGCTTGCATATATTTTAAATACGCTTCTTGCTATTTTGTAGATCGTGTACCGACAAATATTCGTCCTTGCAAATTTTTTTGTCAACGCCCTGAACTTTCACTGAATACGCAAAGGTTACTGCTCGACAAGACCTTTGACGTTTTTTTTTTTTGGATAATGTCTTTTCTTGGGTAAACACTTTATTGTTCCGAACAGATAGGTATTCTGCTTGTCGTATGAGTCCAAATCCCAGAAAGAATGAAATATTGTTTCTTCATTTCTCAAAAGAGAAGCTCTGTATTTATTTTTACAACGCCAGGGTGGACCCAAAATTCGTGCATCTACTTTGCGTCCTTTCCAGTTGTATGAATGTCCTAAATTCCTTTTTTTCTTAGCCTTTACTCGCTTTCTACTTTCAATATTTTCTGGCCGCCATCTGCTTTGCTGTTTCTTGCCTGGAGTTTTAATAGGACCTCTGGTTATAATATTTTGTTTCTAAAATTTAAAGGCACGGAATCATGTATGGAAAAAGGTAACAAGCCACAAAAAATTGAAAAGGAAATTTTTTACGGAAGAAGATAACAAGCCATAAAAACCTTAAGTATACCCCAGACCCTGTTGTTTTTAGATATTAGTGTTAAATAAGTTTAGTTTATGTTTTGTTTATGATAGTTATTAGAAACAGTGGAAAGAAAGTTAATAAGTTAAAAAAAAAGGGACTACGCCTAGATGCTAAGCCACTGGTTACAGGGGAAACTAAGAATTTTTTGGCTTAAAAGGTAATAAGCCACATTACTTTTAAACTTACCAAAACTAGACTGTCTTCACTACTGTCACTATCACTACTTGATTCCTAGTAATCTTGTCTTTCACACTATCATCTTAGTTGAAATCCGAATCGCTAGAACCAGAATTGTCATCGTTTTCGAACAATTTACGTTTAACGCGTGGTATATGTAGCGCGGCCATGTTGATTTCTATGTGGATTGTTACCTTTTTGGGCCGTAAATACTCTTAAAACGAACTGAGGCAAGAAGGCGTTTATTGCAGTGTTGGCACTTCTTGTGCAAGCTTCTTAAATAAAGTTCTATGGCTTATTTCCTTTTTAATGCCACTAAATACATATTTAGATTGAATTTTAAGGAAATGTGGCTTGTTACCCTCTTCCCCTAAGCCCTTAATTTATTCACCGATGTATTTGTTGGTATGCCAGGACGTGTGCACGATGCTAGAGCATTTAGGGTTAATCTACTGTACAATAGCCTAACAAGTGACATTGGACCCTTAATTCCTGACCAGTTACACATCCTTGGTGATAGTGCATATCCGTTGATGAAAAATCTAATGGTACCCTTTAGGGATACAGGACAATTGACACCAATGCAAAATCATTTTAATACAAGATTAATTACAGCCCGAAGCAAAATTGAGCAACCGTTTTGACGGCTAAAAGGAAAATTCCGAAGGCATACCTCGATATGAACATTGAAAATGTTTCAACAGTCGTCACCGCAGCTTGTGTTCTGCACAACTATACAATACATAGGAAAGGACTGCAAAATGTTGATTTAAACATTGAAGAAAATAATGTCAATGAGGATGGACCTCATGAAGAATTTTTCGATGACAATATTAATATTGGGATCCAAGAACGAAACGAAATAATGCAGCAAATTTTCTAATAATGGCAAATATTTAAATGTAAGATAAATTGTAAATATGTGTATATATTGATATGATACGTGTGATGCTTGTATCGCTATCTGCTATATAATATTTAGCATGTAATTAATATTTCTTAAAGCTTGTCCTTTTTATTTGCAAATACTGCTTCAGCTAACTATAATTACATTTTAAAATCGAGAGCTCTTATTTTCAGGGTGGGTTCATCAAAATCTAGTTCTCTTAATTGACGTAATACAATTATATTTTCAAAATGTGTCTTACTTGCAATGACATTAAACGTCAAATCCAACTTTCAACTTTACCAAACCAGGTATTGACAATTGCATTTTCACAATTACACACATCTTAATCAATTCAAATCAATCTAATTATCACTTCGTATTATCTTGTTTCACTAATTGATCTTTATTTAAAATGTTTCAATATTAATTGCTAAAACAAACCTTGTCACTTATTAAGCCTATCCTGCTCCAAATCCAAACACCAGTGCCTCCTGCCTCGACTGATCCCAATGTCACCCTGCTTGACACCTACTGCTCAATCCTGTCAACCAATTCACGATCCTGCTGACTCCGGTTGCAATCCCTCTATCCAATGTGAACTCCTAATCCAACCACTCCTGGTAAGTTTTCAAATTATAACAGCAACAGCTCTTATCTGATTTATTCCTTAGGTAATCTTCGGTACACCGCAGTCCTCTCTGAACTGTTCCAATTCTGGTAGTATTCTCCCAAAGCTCGTACTAGTTGAATAAGTTTACCTCGACACAACCAGCCAAAATCGACAGCTAAGATGATCTCTGTCCTCCAAAACTGGTCCCTCCTATTGACTGCTTTTATCCAAATACTGCTTCCCTGCTGTCCGGCTACCGTATCCTTCCTAAGTTCCAATACTGGTCAAACTCAAGCCCCTCAATTGTTCCAATCAACTCCTGGTACGTTTTAATAGTTTAATTATCCAAATCTAATCTTGTTTATTTCATAGATGACACTCTGCACTCCAACCAAATGACAGATCTCTTGTTCCAATATAACCACCAATGTCAATTATAATAATGATGTACTTAAATGTTACATTCATCAATAAATCCAATTCAATAGTACTTCAATATCTTCCTTATAATTCACAGTTTAAATAATCTCTCCAGTTGATTACCCAGTATTTTCAATATTAATATTTCATTTCATTATAACCACCTCGTAGATTTTAGTATAGCCTTACCATTTGTATTTTTACCAAATAATTATGCAAATTAGGCAGCAAGTTCTAGTTTTTTTATTATAAATCACACCTCGCAAAATTACAGATACACTGCCGAGCATAAAATTAGGGTCACCCCGTAATTTGAAGTTATTTTAGAAATGTTTAGTTTTTTTACAAGTTTTTTCGGTTGTAACAGTTTAGTAACCGATTGCTTCAATAAAAAAAAGTTTTTGTTGTTCAAAGTTTATTCAAAGTAATGAAAATGAACAATTTAATTTGATACGCTAAATAATGAAAATGAACAAGTCTGCTTTGATTTAAGGACTTCAGTAGCGAGTATTCCCTTCTCTGGCAGTGATAACAGCTTGCAAACGACGAGGCATGCTCTGGATCAGATTTTGGATCACATTCTGCGGAAGATTGTCCCATTCCTGCACCAGTATGGCGCGAAGCTCTCTACAATTTCTGGGGTCGGCACATGTCTCCGTAAACGTTTTCCCATCTCACCCCAAACATGTTCAGTTGGATTTAAATCTGGACTGCGAGCAGGCCAAACAAATCGCGTGTTCGCGTCAAGATACTCAGTAACTATCCGAGCAATGTGGGGCCGTGCGTTATCATGCATAAATGTTGCGTCCTCTCCAAGAATAACCATGAACGGTAAAACATGGTCTTCTAGAACCTCTGTCAGATACCAATGCGCAGTCAACGTCCCATTCTCGATAAAGACTAACTCCGTGCGAGTGTCAAAAGATATGCCTCCCCATGCCATAACTGATCCTCCAACAAACGGAAGTCGCTCGGCAATACACGCTTGAGCATATCTCTCGCCTTGTCGTCGCCACACTTTTACACGTCTATCTGAGCCCGTAAGACAGAATCGCGATTCATCGGAAAACAATACGCGACTCAAATCCGCTATTGTCCATGCCAAGTGTTCTCGTGCAAAATTCAACCTGGCAATCCGGTGTTCACAGGAAAGCGGCGCTCCAGTAGCTCTAGTTCGAGAAGATAATCCACCAGCATGAAGTCGCCTCCTAACTGTCCACTCACTTATGTTTACATTTCTCACTTCTTGCAGATCGGGGTAGCTCGCCTAATAAGCATAAGTTCCCGTCAAGTTGTTCTCCTGTCGTTAATCGTTCTAGATTGTAGAAGTCGTCAATGTTGCTTTCGACTTTACATCGTGAATAGTAATCCTGTAGCGCTTCATTCGCATGTCTGTCCTCCACACGCAGTGTTTCTTGCTCGTTACACACAAGCATGGACTTACTCCCTTCTGGCTCGTAGCTCACAGGCTTTGTAAAATACTTGGGCGCCTTCTTGTTCATGAAGTTGATCTTCGCACGCATATCAGCGATATCGTCAGCTAGGTCTACAAGACCATAGTTGTTAGGCATTATCTCATCAATGTTCACAAGTACTGGATCATTAGGCATATCACGCCATATTGCTCCTGGTATAGGATTGTTCGCGTAAAAGCGACGTCGATAATCGACGTGAGTGTTGGGATCTCCAAGACTAACCACAACTCGTCTCAGGTTGGAATAGGTCACCTGCTCGGCTTGAGGAATAAATGCCTGAGCTCTTGTATAATTATCACGGCCGAACTTCGGCACGTACAACGTTTCTGAGATCTTTATCTTGCCTACTGCGTTTATTACGCTTGTCAATTGGTCGGGTAAAACCACGACTCCTTTCGCCATTACCACGAGATCTTCGTTGCGAGGGAAGGGTGCATAGCCATCCTCATTTCAAGAATGCAGGTCACGCTGCGCTGTACTAGCAGGGCCTTACACTCTATAACCGCTAGACCAATTCGGTATAATTGGTAGATATTACCGCGGGCAGGTACGTTATTAAATTCGAATATAGATTGAAAGATGTTAACAGTACCAAATCCAATTGCCCTTGTTGTTATACAGAGCGTAATCGCTTTAAAAGTATTAACGGCTTCAAGTCTGTCGGAAGCAGATTGAGCATCTTTGACCCCTGGGAATAATTTCTTTTTCAACTCTTCAGCCAGGTCACTTTCGGTTATGCGGCCTTGGGTATTACGAAAACCCATTACCCTCTTCTCCTAGTATCCTTTTCGTGTCGCATTTCCACGTCCACGACCACGACCTCGAGGCTTTGTATTTTCAAATACGAAATCTCTAGCCTTCTGGCGTCCACCACGGTTGTCGGAATGGACTATACCATAAGTATCGTAGTGCTGTGCTGGCATTTGCCGGTTAAGATTTTCTCCATTCATAGCGAACAGATTAGGGTCTGACATCAGTATCCCACCATCGGACTCGGGTGGTAGGTCAATCCCCTGCTTAACCTTAAATCAAACGATTCTAGAAACCTCAGTAAAATTTTTGCCGCCCGCCACCTCCTTGGACGTGCTTTAGGTAATTATTTTCGTTATTTAAAATATATTTTCAGACCTATTAATAGTAAAGCTAGCTAATAGTAATATACTTTAATTAATTTCCTCGCGCCCAAATGTCTCGCGCCCAAGTGGTATTTTAAGGCTCCCCTTGTATTAATTGGATGGTTGTGTGTATTTGTTATACATATTTTACCACATAAGGGTGTTTTTGTTCTAAGATGGGTCATTTCTGCTGGTATTCCTGTTGCATTTTTTAATTAGAATATCCATCTTGGCTTCATAACATATGTTTCTTGGAGTTTGTTCCAAGGTCTTACTGTGCTGGCACACCCAGTGTTTATGATACACAACTCTTTAAAAATACCATGCATACATTTGCACCTGTTATTCGAATAATACAACCTATGTTTATGTTTGAATTGCATACAGCGCTTAGAGCATGTTATAATATAGCGAATTAGTGTTGATCCTGGATCAATAATTGGACATGTTTAGTATTGATCCAGGATCAAAACTGACCCACTGTATTACAACACGCCCTTAGGGTTCAACTGCAGAAAGTGACTCATTATCAAAAACATTACCTAGCTTTTTAGACTGATTCTGTAAGCTCACTTGGTCATAACGACCTAGGGCTTGTCCAATAAAGAGCCACATGATGCACTCATAACATAAACTACTATTTTGCACCACTTTCAGGTTCTATGTTACATCGTATTGTTAAGGAAGGGTTCAGTAGAATTATCGTTCAATATTTCGAAAATATAATTTGGTTGGACGTCTTTGATATCGCTCATAATTTTTGCTAAATTATATTCTGGCTTGTTTAATCAAATGGATTCGGATATTGATTGAATAAGTCAACAACGATTCTTAAAAAAATATATTGTTTCATTATAGTTTTCAATATTAAATAAACTTAATGGCAAAACTGAGCTAGATGTAATCAATTTAGACCATTTAAAGACAGTTTTTTTAAATCCAGGCAGTTGCTAAACAATCATCATCTTCATTTTGCAGTAAATTTTAAAGCAGAGCTGACATTATGATGAAGTACATTAAAATAATTCTAAACTTATATTTTATTAAAATGATCTAGATTTAAAAGGCCACATTTTAATCTAGGGTGTAGCGGCATTTAATTAAACACCACTATCAACTTAACACCTTTATTTAGCACTTACAACTTGTGAAAATAGTGATCAACGAGGTAAACTAACTAAAACAAACAAAGGAACTTAGATTACGTAAAAATACAAAACAGTTGTTTACACGTGAGCGTCACTCATCGTACTGCGAATCCCTGCGCCGGCGCCGGTCGCGCTTGCGCAAAAGGCGTCTGACAAGTGCTGCCCTCGCTACAGTCTCCCCCTCTAGATCGTAAATAACGTCCTCGTATACGATCTAGGATGCATTCTTCTTGGGTCTGCCTCTTTTTCTCAAGGGTTGCTGTGGCGTCTCTTGAGGGTCGCCTAAAAAGGGAGTGAGGTCTGATATGTGGTATTTCCCACATTTTTCGTCCGTTTCAGGGTTTATGACCTCGTAAGATGTCGGGCTAATAATTTTCCCAATTTCATATGGGCCATCTCTTTTTGGCAAAAATTTGGCTGATATTCCTTTCCGTGTACTACTGCCCAGATGTGTAGCAACAAGCACTTTGTCTCCAACTTTGTACTGTCGTACATCTCGGCGGTTTTTATTAGCAGCTGCAGTTCTTTTATCCTGTGCAGCTTCGACGGTATCTCTCACTTGTTTAAAAGTATCCGCCATTTGAAGCAAGTATGGGGTAATTTCAGCAACAAAGTTCTCATTTTCGATTATAGCCCGAAAATCGTGAAGAACATCATCTGCTGTCCGTAATTCTCTGCCATACATCAGATATGCTGGGGTATGTCCAGTTGAGTCACATCTTGCCGTGTTCATGGCAAATCTTATGGTCGCAAGTTATTCAGGCCAAGAGTTGTGAGCACCTTTTACATAAATAGCCAACTGCGTTTTCAGATCCCTATTTTTTTTTCCACCGGATTAGCTTCCGGATGATACACTGGTATTAATTGTTGACTTATTCCTAAACAAAATAGTGCCTTCTGCATAGCCTGCGCTACAAATTGGCTCCCGTTATCCGAAATAACTTTTCGGGGCATACCAAAACGAAAGAAAATTTCTTCGATAAGAATTTTTGCACATATTTGGCTTGTAGCCTCCTGTACGCTGAAAAGTTCAACCCATTTCGTGCTGATATCTTCCACGATCATAATCCATCGTTCTCCTGCGAGACCTTCGGGTAGTGGGCCAAATAGATCAACTGCAATAATTTCGAATCGTTGAGAGTATGCTGGTGTTTGCAAAAGACCTGCCGGTTTTAAATTTGATGCCTTATATCGTTGGCATGGCAAACAAATTTTTACATGTTCTGTAACATCACGTCTCATGCCGGGCCAGTAGTATCTGGATGATATTCTCGCTAATGTGCGCTCAATTCCGTAATGTCCAGCCGTCGGTGCATCGTGATATTCCTTCAATACTTTTGCACGTTCTGCAGCGGGAACGACTAGTTGAGCCTCTTCGGAATCTTCTTCGGGAACATAGCGGTATAACACACCACCGGTCATAAGGTATCCTCGGCTTGTCCATTTGGTAAAATCTGTTAGAGGAGATTTATTTTCAAATGTATCAATAATTTTCTTCAAGTCTGGGTCCTTTACTTGAGCATCACGTATGTCTGCAGGGCTACGAGTTGGAACTTCCACTGTTACATTACAAATCCCACAAACGCGTTCATCCTCGGAAGTGCAGGGTGGTCTAGATAACGTGTCAGCCACTACGTTGGCACGACCTGGTACATATGTTATGTGAAGGTTAAACTGCTGTAGCTGCAGAGCCCATCTCGCCAGGCGCCCAGAGGGAGCTTTTAGTGACATTAGCCACCGCAAAGGTTAATGATCAGTATAGCAGTTGACTTCGGATCCCTCAATATAACCACGAAATTTGGAAACAGCCCATACTAGGGCCAGAGCTTCTCTTTCTGTCGTGCTATAATTTCGTTCAGAGTTTGTCAGCAATCTGCTCGCATATTCTACTGGCCTTTCATTAGCTCCCTCCCCCTGGAGTAACACTGCTCCAAGAGCGTAGCTGCTGCTGTCCGTGCGAAGGGCAAAGGGTAGATTTTCATCCGCCTGAAGTAAAACGGGTGCGGTGGTCAGGCGGCGTTTGAGTTCTTCGTATGCTGAGTGTTGTTCCGATTCCCACTTCCACACTGCATCCTTCTTCGTTAGGTCACTTAAAGGTTTGGCAATTTCAGAAAAGTGACTGATAAACCTGCGATACCAGCTGCAAGTCTGTAAAAATGTCTTTACATGTTTAACATTACGCGGAGGCGGCATGTTTTGGACGCATTCAACTTTACTGTTATCCATGGTAATACCCTCAGACGTAATGACATGTCCTAAATATCGTACCTCCGCACGTGCAAAAACACATTTTTGTCGTTGGCGCACAACTTAAATTGATCTAAGCGTTTAAACACACATTCTAAGTCATTTAAATGTTTTCCAAACGAATCCGAGATCAGTACAATATCGTCCAAATATGCGAATATCGAAACGTCCCCTAACCCGGATCTAAACCTATCAATGAGTCTCTGGAACGTACTCGGTCCGTTTTTTAAACCGAACGGCATTCGTAGATAACGATACATTCCGCAAGGCGTAATAAACGCAGTTTTATCGCGGTCACATTCCCGCACTGATACTTGGTGGTATCCCTGTCGTAGATCAATTGTAGACATACATCCTCCGCGTTTGGCCTCATGTAGCAGGTCATCTATTCGAGGGAGAGGATACCTATCCGCAACGGTGACGGCGTTCAGTTTTCTGTAGTCGATACAGAGCCTTATTCCCGAATCCTTTTTGGGAACCAATAGGGCTGGTGCTGCCCAAGGCGATTCGCAATGTTCAATGATACCCTCGTCTAAGAGCTTTTGCACTTCTTCTTTAAGCATCTCCTTCTTAGCAGGTGGCATTCTATAAGGCGGAACGAAGATAGGTGCTTGGTCACCAGTTTCTATACGGTGTTCAGCAAATGGTGTAGGTTCTCCCCCTGGAGTGAACACAGTTGAATATTTTGAAATTAATCGACTTAATCGCCATTTTTGATCGCTAGTTAAATTAACGCCTTCATTCTCACGTAACTGCAATTCTGCCAATTCTATAGATAGGGCTGATGCATCTGTAGAGCTGGTGGTCTCGTCTTCTTTGAATTCGATGTCTTCTGCGAAGTCGTATAAGGAGGCGGGGTCGTCAGCGAAGCCCCAGGTAGCTTGACCGTGGTTAATCACCAATCCCGCTTTCTGCAAAAAATCCACTCCCAAAAGCGTCCTGTTATTGAGCAACTCCGGTAGAATCATCAGGTCAGTTGGAATGATGCGATTTGCGACTTCTAAGTTTACATGAGCGATGAGGATATTATCTTTGCGTGCTATACCGTCTGCGTAGGCGATGGTCACTTGAGACGGAGTGAAAGGATGCTGCTCCGATTTCAAATAATCATAAACGCGCCGTCCTGCTATACTGGCTTGTGCTCCAGAATCGGCGTAGGCGACACCTTCGCGGTCCAACAGTTTGAACGGTAGCAGTGGTTTGGTGCAGGGTGCTGTCACAACACAGGCTTCCATGATTGTTGAGTAATTTAACGAAGTAACCCTGTTAGACGTAGGCGGTGGTCGATTTCCTTTACAAATTTGGCAGTTTGCGCGCACCGTTCCAATAGCTCCGCATCCGTAACATTTGATTGGAGCAGGTGCGTTCGATGATCCGGACGAAGTTTGCGGTACGACACCTTGCGGCGAGCTGCGTGAAGCTTGCTTTCGTTCGCGGATTTTGCATTCTTCCAGCAGATGTCCAAAATTTTTGCAATAACTGCAACGCGCACGTTGTTTGCTGACTTTGTCAGGATGCTGCACATATGATACCGGTTTGACCGAAGGCTGTAACTCCTGGAGACACTGTTCGGCTTCGCGCGCGAGTTTTAAAAGTACATCATAGGAAGTAACTTTGCTTCGCGAAACGCGTTTGCGAATCCGCCTGTTCAATAGGCCGTATATCATGTCCAGTTGCATATTCTCCGACGGAACGTGTTCTATTTGGGCGAACATGGATCTCGCGTGGCTCACAAAAATATCGGTTGGCATATTTTCTGATTGTTCTTGCGCAAACAACTCGCGATAGATCTGATACGCCGGTTTCTGCGGGCAGTAACAGTTCCTAATCGCAGTTTCAAAGTCTTTCCAGTTTGTAATATTCGATTTTACACCTAGCCACCACTTTCCCGCATTACCTGTTAACAACATAGACAGTCCGCGCATAGCATTGTCTTCTGAGATGTTTAAACAATCGCGATATGTGTTGATGGCATCCATAAACGCTGCGACCTCTTCGTCTTTATTGCCCGAAAAACGCGCAGTACATTCCGCGAAGCTTCCCTCGGCAATCGTTGGCGTAGGCGTTATTGCTGGTGGTGTGGAGCCGTGTGAACGCAGCTGATCATGGATATCGGACTGCATTTGCCGCAACTGCTCGTTGACGCGAGTTTCGACCCCAGCAAGTAACATTTGCAGTTGCTCAGTGGACATTTGTACTACTGGAGAATTCGCCATTGTTACAGCTGTTGGTTGCGGTACAGGTGAAAAACTTGATGACTGAGCACTGAGGTTTTTAATGCGCTCACTACGACGCAAGTCTTGTGACATGAATTTTGTACCAATATTATATTAATACAAAAATCAAGAGTAAAAGTCAGTAACAAATTAAGCTACTAAACAGAAATAAGTCTGAAAAAATCGTGCACTAACACGGGCAGTTCCTTAAAGTCACTGGTTAAACTTACTTAACAAAAGAAGGAGTCTGAAAAAATCGCGCACTAACACGAGCAGTTCCTTAAAAGTTGCTGATTCAAATTATTTAGTAAAAGGAGTCTGAAAAACGTGCACTAACACGGGCAGTTCCTTTACTGCAAAGTTCAAACGCGCACAAAACCGCTATAGTACATACAAATACGCTTACCTTTTAATAAGACGATATACAGTACCGAACAGCGACCTGAAGCGGTAACGTCACAGCAATGACGTAGTAGGTGCGAGAGTACGAGGTGCAATATGAACGCCTTCAAGCGGGAACACGCTGCGCCTTGCAAGTAGGGATGGTTAGAACCGGTTCCAGCGGTGTAGAAATGGCCGCAGCGACGCACTGGCATAAACGGTTTGAACAAAACTCCTGATATCCTGGCGGATTCCTCGGCGAATTTAGCGTAGTTTCACAACACTGTTCAGGTGTTCAGTTAATTTACGTATTAAGAACCGTCCACTTCAATTTAATCAGAGGTTTTAGCTATTACTGATCAGTCTTTTAAATATCGGCTCGACGTTGGGCGGCCAGAATTGTAGCGGCATTTAATTAAACACCACTATCAACTTAACACCTTTATTTAGCACTTACAACTTGTGAAAATAGTGATCAACGAGGTAAACTAACTAAAACAAACAAAGGAACTTAGATTACGTAAAAATACAAAACAGTTGTTTACACGTGAGCGTCACTCATCGTACTGCGAATCCCTGCGCCGGCGCCGGTCGCGCTTGCGCAAAAGGCGTCTGACAAGTGCTGCCCTCGCTACAAGGGGAAATAGCAGTTCCATATAATTCTGTAAATCCGCCAGATTTTGTTTGTTTTACATCCACAATACCTGTTGATAAATTAGACTTGTTATTAACCAAACACATCATGCAGTGTATTATTTCAGGTCAATTGTAAAATAGGGAGCCTTATTGCAAAAGCTTTAATCCAAATATCTCTTAATTTTATATAAGATGCGAAAAGTTTAACAGCTGAATAGTTTTATAACTGAAGATTCGTATTATTGCTTTTCCGTAATCTACAACGTTATACATAGTAAACATATTCCTACTTGTAGGCAAATTATATCGTTCTTGAAGATGATTTGGTATCTCAATAGTTTTGTTAATTACAATGGCTCGTTTTACATGTTTAAATAAATGCGAAGCATCTGCAAGAAAATCATTTTCCGGCTGTTGAATAGAATTTGTGGTTTTGGAATGTCTTTTAGCAACAATTCCGTACTTCCTCCACATAGCCTGGTTACTGGAGACCATATCAGTCGTTACAGAATTGTCATTAAGTCGAATACTGCGAGCACACTTAATAATTTCTATAACAATATCACACAATACAGATCCATGAGTACTATTTCCAGTGAAATAGTATCAAACAATCTGTTTCCATCTGGTAGTTATCCCAGCTAACATTATAACCAGTACTCACATGGCAACTCCTATATGTTCTGGAAGTGTAACGTTTCCAATAAATGTTCCAGAAGCCACATAGAAATTTGTACGTTCTTTCAAATCGTCTCATCCATTTTTAACATACACTCCTGAAAGTCATTCATTGCATCCACTTCAATCATAAAAAAATCGGAAACAGAATTGCACTCTCGAATTGTAGGTTTTGCATTTTTCTATCTATCGTTCTAATTGAAGAAAAAGCAAAGATTACAGAACAAATATAAGATGCGTCACTCGCGGCATTTACAAACGAAATTTCACTTCAAACACGTGCCGACAACTCTCCGTTCACTACTGCAGATAGGGTGTTTACCGGGGTAAGGCGATAAGTAAGTCAAAAGAATATAGATGTTTTGTACTCATTGGCTGTAGTTAAGTCAGCGTTGGTCTAAAAACGTAATAATAATCGTATTTGTGTTTTTAGAAACATAAATAGGTAATAATTAATAAAACTAATAATTTAATTCAGTTACAAATGAACATTTAAATAAAGGAATAAAAAATAAACTAATTATGTAATAAAACAGTTTTATTCTATACTTTGTATACGTCAGTTGAATTACTAACGTTACTAAAAAATAACATTATTTTTACTTAAAATAGTATGTGGAAATTTTTTTTATGGGTAATATGATGAATAAAAATATCAAAAACTATATTAACATTTTTTAAATAAATTTTAGCTAAAATTGTAAGGGGGGGCCTGCATATAGCTTCAGTTAATGCAGGTTTTTTATGTTTACTTACATACTTATATACATTAGCAGTCAGTATCAAATTCTATTCTAATTATACGTAAAAAATACAAATAATTACATTGTAATACAAAATAAATGTCTCAAAACTAAAATTAGTAATTACATATAACAATCTAAAGGTGTTTCAAGATTTGAACTTTAACATTTGACTGCCTTGATTTGGTATATTTTATATCTTGATTGATAAATTTTAAAGTAAAATAAATCCGAACTCTTACATACAAAGATATAAAATATTTTGAGGGAAAGTCTTTACAGGGGTGATTTAAATCGACTTCTGAATATTTGCCATTAAAAAAGTTTCCGATTCCTTTTCTTCCAGCGACGCTGTTAAAGTGTTCAAGAAACGTATTTAGGTATAAAGGTATAATAATTACATTAATATTATTAAACAAAAATAAAATAAATATTTCTAATTTAAATTAAAACGAGGCGGTTTTTTAAGACAAAAACAATAGCCGATAACTAATCTTATTTTTATTTGCTTATAAACCGACATAAAAACGCATTTTATCACATATTTAGAAAATAATGAAGTGATATACGAAAGTATTAATGGATCCTATCCCAGGATTTTGGGATTAAATATTTCCTAATTCCGAGATCCCAGGATTGATCCCGGGATTAAATTATAAACAAAGAGAGTATATTATTTTAAATTTTACGTATTTAACCTAGTGTTATATTGCAGTAACATTTTCTTTAAGGGCGGATAATCATTTAACGATACATGTTTTCTTTAGTAATCAAAATATTTTAATAATTGCAACTGAATTCTTAAATATGCTTCACTAAAAGTTGTATTAGCAGGTGATACTATCGTCTTCATTGAAATCGAAGAAATTGTCAATATCATCTTATCCCTATCCAATATTTGATTTACAACTTGTTTGTCTCCTGCTGCAGTGGCATACCCTTTAATATCTTTTGCAGCGAATTTTGAAAAATCCTTGATAGAATTGAACTATTTCAATTTAATATTTGGACATAGAACAGAAGCTATACGGCATTTTTTTACTCCCAAAGTCAATGTGAAAATATCAGAGAACCTTGCCTGTAAGCTTTTAAAAAATTTTAAATGTTAATGGAGATAATTATATCAATTCAATAAGAGATAAGCCTGATTTTTATATAGTATAAATAAAAATCATATTGTCGTAATAATAGATTTAATGAAAATTTAAATAATATACGTTTCGCTAAATGTATTAGCTTCTTCAGTATTTGATTTATAATATAAAGAAATTGAAGTTTGCCATGCTGAAATTATAAAAGTCAAAAATTAGATGAGCGAACACAATATTAATCTTTCACTTGTTAACTTACTTGTATATGGAGGTCAAGAAGGCATTATAATTACGACAATTTTAGTTATGACACATTAAAAAGACGAGAAACAGGGGATGATAATCAACCCCACAGATTAAAATTTAAGACACGAACAAATTAACATTTTGCAAGCAAGCAAACGTACATGTGAGAATGCAAGGCTGTTTCTTATATGTTATCTGTAATGCGCAGAGTGTAAAATTTGGAAATGTTATTTGACATGTACAGGGTCGTATTTATTTAAAAATTATGAAATTTTGCAAAGTCAAACACAAATTAGCATTTATTATATATTAAGGATAAAAGCAGAACACAAATTATGAGAGAAACAATACATTTGTAAAGAGTTTTTAAATTAATTAAATAGGTTATGATAAATAGAGCTTAAGTTTTCAATATCAGTTTTATAATTTATAGCAGTAGGGCTTCGTTGTATTTCAATCATTTCCAAAACTAACCGTTTCTTTAAGTTACCTACTCTCTTTATGTAATATTTTTGGTGTATTGAAATTAAATTTGTGGTGATTTTCAGTGGCATGATCAGTTAAAGCAGTTTTTTTGTTAGAGGGGGATACATTATTGATTCTTATTGAATATTTATGCTGGTTAATTCTGTTTTTTAGTAATTGTTTCGTCTGTCCAATATAAGTGGATGGACAATTGTTGCAGTTAATTTGATAAACAAGATTGGATTGCATATTAGTTTCAGTTTTGTCTTTTAAATTGGTAAAAAACATATTGCCAAAAGTGTTGTAATTTTTAAAAGCAGTATTTATATTATATTTTTTCAATTCTGTTTTAATTTTTTCAGATAATTCAGGAATATAATTTATAGATATGTATTTATTTTGAGGTGATGTATCAGTGATATTGAAATCGTTGCCAAAACAATTAGGTTGTAGATTTATTGAAAGGTTAATTTTCTTTTTGTTATTAATACAATTAATACGGTTTTTAATTTGTTTATTAATAAAATTAGTAGGGTAATCATTAATCGTTAACATATGTGTGATGATTTCTAAATTTTTTTTGTGGAATTGTTTGGAGGATAATTTTATGGCTCTGTCAACTAAACAATTTATGACACTTTTTTTATATTTAATGGTAGTGTTAGAGTTGAAGTTTAAATATCTGTTAGTTTTAATGTCTTTGCGGAACCAGTTAGTTAGGATGTTCCCATTAGTTTGTCGGAGTAAAGTTAAATCTAGAAAGTTTATTGAAGCTTTATTATTTTCATTTTCGAGAGTGAATTTAAGTCTAGGGTGTACGTTATTAAAAAGTTGAAGAAATAATTGTTTGTTTATAGAGTCAGAGGCCATTATGATATCATCTACATATCTTAAATAAAGAGAATAATTGGAATTATGTTTAAGAATTTTTGTTTCAATATCTTCTAATACCAGATTAGCGATAGTAGAAGATATGGGTGAACCCATTGCACATCCAAAAGTTTGAGTGTATATATTTTTATTGTATGAGAAATATGTAGTATTTAAAACAAATTCAACCAATTGGATAAATTCATCTAAGGGGATATTGGTGTGCTTTTTAATTCTATTCCAATTATTTTTAATGGTATTTAAGGCAAGGTCAATTGGAATGTTGGTGTATAAAGAAACAACGTCAAGTGAAAACAGTTTATGGTTTTCTTTAAGTTTTGTATTGTCGATTTGTTCTTTGAATTTCCATGAGTCTTGAATGCTGAACTTGTTAAGGGATGTAACGTTAGATAGAATTTTAGACAAGTATTTAGAAAGATTGTAAGTTGGGCTCATATATGAAGCTACAATTGGTCTTAAAGGAATATTATCTTTATGAAGTTTAGGCAGCCCATACATTTTTGGTGGAAGACCATTATGAGAAATTAAGTTTTTGTAAGTGAGATTATCAATGTAATTCTTTTCAAGTAAGTTTTTAACTAATTTGTTATTTTTATTTTGAATAGTTAAAGTGGGGTCTTTAATCTCATGTTTGTAAGTGTTTTCATCTCTTAACAAATCCATCATCCTACAATGGTAATCGGTTTTAGTCATAATTACTGTTTTTTTGAGTTTTATCTGCAGACGTTATTATTAGGTTATTATTGTTTTTTAAAAAAGTTTTTGTTTCATTAATATTTTTGGCTAAAACATTGTTGTATTGTAATTGCTGAAAAGTGAAATTTTGACATTTGTTTTTATTATTTTTGAAATTAGTTAAAATATTAACAATATTAGCACGTATAGAATTTTGTTCATTAGATGGTAAAGTAGAGATGCCATTTTCTACATTAGAGATTATATTTTCAATTGGAAGTTTGTTTCTTGGATTGTAATGGTTAAATTTTGGCCCTAATTTTAAGATATTTTTAACGTTTTCAGGAATGTTTCCTTAAAATTAGGGCCAAAATTTAACCATTACAATCCAAGAAACAAACTTCCAATTGAAAATATAATCTCTAATGTAGAAAATGGCATCTCTACTTTACCATCTAATGAACAAAATTCTATACGTGCTAATATTGTTAATATTTTAACTAATTTCAAAAATAATAAAAACAAATGTCAAAATTTAACTTTTCAGCAATTACAATACAACAATGTTTTAGCCAAAAATATTAATGAAACAAAAACTTTTTTAAAAAACAATAATAACCTAATAATAACGTCTGCAGATAAAACTCAAAAAACAGTAATTATGACTAAAACCGATTACCATTGTAGGATGATGGATTTGTTAAGAGATGAAAACACTTACAAACATGAGATTAAAGACCCCACTTTAACTATTCAAAATAAAAATAACAAATTAGTTAAAAACTTACTTGAAAAGAATTACATTGATAATCTCACTTACAAAAACTTAATTTCTCATAATGGTCTTCCACCAAAAATGTATGGGCTGCCTAAACTTCATAAAGATAATATTCCTTTAAGACCAATTGTAGCTTCATATATGAGCCCAACTTACAATCTTTCTAAATACTTGTCTAAAATTCTATCTAACGTTACATCCCTTAACAAGTTCAGCATTCAAGACTCATGGAAATTCAAAGAACAAATCGACAATACAAAACTTAAAGAAAACCATAAACTGTTTTCACTTGACGTTGTTTCTTTATACACCAACATTCCAATTGACCTTGCCTTAAATACCATTAAAAATAATTGGAATAGAATTAAAAAGCACACCAATATCCCCTTAGATGAATTTATCCAATTGGTTGAATTTGTTTTAAATACTACATATTTCTCATACAATAAAAATATATACACTCAAACTTTTGGATGTGCAATGGGTTCACCCATATCTTCTACTATCGCTAATCTGGTATTAGAAGATATTGAAACAAAAATTCTTAAACATAATTCCAATTATTCTCTTTATTTAAGATATGTAGATGATATCATAATGGCCTCTGACTCTATAAACAAACAATTATTTCTTCAACTTTTTAATAACGTACACCCTAGACTTAAATTCACTCTCGAAAATGAAAATAATAAAGCTTCAATAAACTTTCTAGATTTAACTTTACTCCGACAAACTAATGGGAACATCCTAACTAACTGGTTCCGCAAAGACATTAAAACTAACAGATATTTAAACTTCAACTCTAACACTACCATTAAATATAAAAAAAGTGTCATAAATTGTTTAGTTGACAGAGCCATAAAATTATCCTCCAAACAATTCCACAAAAAAAATTTAGAAATCATCACACATATGTTAACGATTAATGATTACCCTACTAATTTTATTAATAAACAAATTAAAAACCGTATTAATTGTATTAATAACAAAAAGAAAATTAACCTTTCAATAAATCTACAACCTAATTGTTTTGGCAACGATTTCAATATCACTGATACATCACCTCAAAATAAATACATATCTATAAATTATATTCCTGAATTATCTGAAAAAATTAAAACAGAATTGAAAAAATATAATATAAATACTGCTTTTAAAAATTACAACACTTTTGGCAATATGTTTTTTACCAATTTAAAAGACAAAACTGAAACTAATATGCAATCCAATCTTGTTTATCAAATTAACTGCAACAATTGTCCATCCACTTATATTGGACAGACGAAACAATTACTAAAAAACAGAATTAACCAGCATAAATATTCAATAAGAATCAATAATGTATCCCCCTCTAACAAAAAAACTGCTTTAACTGATCATGCCACTGAAAATCACCACAAATTTAATTTCAATACACCAAAAATATTACATAAAGAGAGTAGGTAACTTAAAGAAACGGTTAGTTTTGGAAATGATTGAAATACAACGAAGCCCTACTGCTATAAATTATAAAACTGATATTGAAAACTTAAGCTCTATTTATCATAACCTATTTAATTAATTTAAAAACTCTTTACAAATGTATTGTTTCTCTCATAATTTGTGTTCTGCTTTTATCCTTAATATATAATAAATGCTAATTTGTGTTTGACTTTGCAAAATTTCATAATTTTTAAATAAATACGACCCTGTACATGTCAAATAACATTTCCAAATTTTACACTCTGCGCATTACAGATAACATATAAGAAACAGCCTTGCATTCTCACATGTACGTTTGCTTGCTTGCAAAATGTTAATTTGTTCGTGTCTTAAATTTTAATCTGTGGGGTTGATTATCATCCCCTGTTTCTCGTCTTTTTAATGTGTCATAACTAAAATTGTCGTAATTATAATGCCTTCTTGACCTCCATATACAAGTAAGTTAACAAGTGAAAGATTAATATTGTGTTCGCTCATCTAATTTTTGACTTTTATAATTTCAGCATGGCAAACTTCAATTTCTTTATATTATAAATCAAATACTGAAGAAGCTAATACATTTAGCGAAACGTATATTATTTAAATTTTCATTAAATCTATTATTACGACAATATGATTTTTATTTATACTATATAAAAATCAGGCTTATCTCTTATTGAATTGATATAATTATCTCCATTAACATTTCAAATTTTTCAAACTTTTATCAATTTACTAAATATCTTTAAACTGTAAGCTTTTAATTTCTGAATTTAACAGTATTTCACCGCTGTATTTAAATTTTTCATTTTTAATTTTTCCAACTTATTTTTCAAAGATGCTAGGCCTAGAACAGGATACCCATAGAAGGTATTATCTAGTCCTCGAAGAAAATCTAAAGTTGTTGCTAGTGGAGTTATTACTTTGTGGTACTCTTCCAAATAGTGTATTACGGTTTCTTTAAAATAGTCCGCTTGCAAACATTGAAATAGTAAACGCAGCTTATTTTTTTCTTTTAATATTTGTCCTATAGGGTCGCAAGAAGAATTCCATGTAGTTTGTCCGCGTTATCCGAGTATGTGTCCTAAAATGGCGATAGTGAGGCAAATAATTCAGCTAAGCCACATAAAGTCACTTTTACTCCGAATAACATATACTATTTTATCCGTAAACGTATTCAGGTAAATTTCATTAATATAAATTCAAAAAAAAGGCGGCATCGGCCGGGATCGAACCCAGGCCACCCGCATGACAGGCGAGCACTGTATCCCTGCGCCAACCTCTGGTGTTCAAATAACGCGCTACTGTAATGATATATGAACATACTGAATCACCCGAGCTAATAGCACACGGCCACAGCAGCTGTCACACCATAACCCACGGCGATAGATGCTCCGATACGCTGCTTAAAGCTTTATTTAAATTAAAACTTTTTCGTACTCTTTTTGAAAATAAAAACCGGCCTGCGATCTAAGTCTAAAAATTAGCAAAATTTTAAGCCATTATACAATTTCATCGGTCCAGTATCTTCGGAGGAGATAGCGAACAAACATAGAAATAAAGAGAGCAACGATTTTGTGTGCTTAGGCAGATAAAGTACGCAAAAGTCGCTATTTTATCTGCTTAGGCAGATAAAGTGAGACTTTTACCTTGTCAATAAAGACACATTAGTTGTCACTTTTGTGACGTTTGCGGATAAAGGATATTTATTGTGTAACTTTAGTTATATTTAACAGTTTTTTTTAATTTTTCATGTATGTGAAATGTATGCTCTATTTACTAAGACAGCTTCGGTTGTTGTAATCAGGTTGATTGTATGACTTGCACATATTACATGGTGTGGAAGAATATGCGGAAAATATTTTTCTGGACCATTGTAAGTTTCAATTTCTACGTCCATTTTGAATTCGTTATTCTCAGTCTCATTGTCATCGTTATCTTTTTCTGCCAGCCGGAGCTAGTCGTTTTTAGTAACACAGAACTGCTTAAAGGTCTTAACAAAATTACTGGCGTTATCAGTAACAGTTGCTACAACTTTCGTTTTACTGATACCGAATTTTAGATTTATGTCCTCCATATGTTCAAGAATATTTTTGTAATCATGAGTGCCAATGAATCTCTTACATGCAAAAGCTGCAGATCCTCTGCTAAAGTTGGCCTCAATCCAATGGACTGTGACACCCATGAAACTTCGCCAGTTTGCTAACCATATATCAGCAGTCGTTCAAACGCAGTCAACAATTTTTATTTTTTCTGTTATGTTTTATATTTGCTTGTCATAAATCTCCGAAATTTTTTATGCAGCTGCTTTCCTATTCATTATTTTAACAGTTGTACCTTCAAACAATTTTATAAAACTTTCGTTTTCAACTATTGCAATTTTTGACATTGAATTAGCCAAAACCTTAAGAATTCTTGTATCAAACTCAGCTTGTGAAACAGATAAAGCATCAGAATTAATAAAACTTTGAACGTTTTGCTGCTTCTTTGTATTAAAAAAACTATTTCCTTTATCTGTGCTGTAATTTTTTTTCTTTCTGCTTTTATAAGCTTCATATTTAACAAAATGTGAATGTTATGAAACTTTAATAAAATTCCAGCCAAAATCGCCGAGCGCAGTGGCAATAGTGGGGTACTACCATTACTAGTACCAGCTACTACAGAACTCGTGGTAGTGGATGCTATTTGATTTTGTGATGGAGGTCAATATTTTTGTGACACGAAATATTCGGAAATTTTTCGTTTACGAAATAATTTGTTTTGTTGGTTAGGTCCTACAAGTACATTAGATATGTGAGACTGAAGCAGGTTGAAAAATGTATTTTTAATTGTTTTTTCTGTATCTGATGTACACTCCAGATCACCATCTGAAAGATTTTCGTAGCATCGAACGAGGTGAATAGAATCACTTTTGAACTTTAGAACTGTATAACTCCCTAAGTAATAGACAGAATTTTGATATACATTCAAAACATGTCTAAACTTGGGCTATTCATTTTCGATACCATTTTTATGCACAGTGACTTGCTATACAGAGAGATTTAAAAGTATCGAGACACCGATTTGCTGTCGTTAATAGTTATTTTATAAGAACATGTTCAATACAAAAGTTTTTTTTATAAAATTTTTATACATATTGATATACACGAAAAATTTTGTTACTCAATTGTTTTTGAGTTATGACTACGCGATATTTTCTTAAATGGTAACCTATTAATGTTATACTACTATTCGATATATTTTTTCTCTTTATAATGGTATAAAAAAAATTTGGGTTGGCATAAAGTTTCTTCGAGAAAATGCCGGTGAAAGTTCAAGTATTTACAATTAATTAACTTCCTGAGTGGTAAACGATACAGCCATGATAAACAAAAGTAAAGCGATAAACAAAGGCGAGCGGGTTTAATATTTTTATTTTATGAAAAAATTATTTACAATAAAGTTGTCGGTCAAAATCTTATTGTTAGAAAGAAATTAATAACTAAATTAAACAAAAAAAATACAATGATGTTACAAACTATAAAAACGTTAACAAAAACAAGTAAAGCATAAATAAATACGAACAAACACTTAATTATAGCGAATTAAATGTTTAAACTTTCCTCCATTTACAATTTGACAATGACACAATCGATTTACAGAACCCCGAAGAGACTTTTCTAAGAATTAGGTTCGGTTAGAAATCCTTGCTGTAATGTATTTGAGATGACAGAGCTGGCTGTCCTCTTCTGTGGATACACCATGAACACAATACAGCGTGACGAAAAACAAGCACATGTCTAACTAAAAGACGAAGAAGAAGAAGAGTTAATATGCGACGCCTGAGAAAACTCTTCATTTTCGGCAGTAACGTGCTCATCATTTGCCTCTTGATATTCAGACATGGGATCCATATCTGAATTTGTATCATGAGCGCTAACCTGTTGACGATTTTCATCAGAAGATGCAACGTCGTCATTTGCTACACTTCTACCAGCAGGGACGTTAATTGTCCTTTTTCGCTGTTTAGGCTGATTCTTATGATACCGCATAGACTTTATGGACAAAGGAGTTGTTCATGCCATCTTCTTGAGGTTCATTTGCACGATCTTCCAAAGGCAGCATACGCAACCCAGCAATTATATTGTTAGACATGTTAGCGTCAATAGATTCAAGTAGCTTTTTCGATAAACCGGGAAAGACTATTTTTCTCCATGAAACCTCCAATGGTTTGAAAAAAGCTACGTCTAAGGGTTGTCTCAAATGGGTGGTGTTGCTAGGTAAAAATAGAAAACTAATATTGTTCTCTGACCACTTTTTATCGATTGTACTGAAAGGTGGGACGATAAATTGTCACCCATTAATATCTTCTTGTCAGGTAACATCTTATGGTATGGCAATTGAATGTATTAAATTTTCGAAGCTATAACTATCGAACCATCTTGATTTGCTGCGATTATACCTAGTACGGGGTGGTCCTGCAGTTGTCCAAGAATCGTACATGTTCAAGGCTTTATAGACTACATAACATGGTGGTAATTCTCCACTACCAGAAGCAGCGAACATGATTAAGGTGGACAATTTGCTTTGATTTATAATCCGTTCGGGATATTTACATCCTCGCCTTGCAATAGCTTTTTTCGTCACGGGTCACTGCATAGGTTTGTTTCATCGTAATTAACGCTAGCCACCAGCGGGAATACCCTCTAACTGCAAAAAGACGTTCAGAATATTCTGTAATGGTTACCCTAGTAACACCAGCACGGGTCCGTTTTATATTTTGGCACATTCTTTCAGATAGCACATTTGAATGTTATTTTAAAAAGCTACATGTAAATTCCTTACCCGGAAAGTTGCCTCTAAAACGAGGAACACCTCTACCAACTCTTTGTTGGACAAGTAATCTGAAATCATATATATCAAAGGGGTAATCCCACTCGCTGCATATGAGTAATTTTTCTACAATATATCTTTCTTCTGCTTCTTCCAATACTGTTTGACATCTTTGTTTTTTAATATTTTTATTTTTGAGATGTCTTTGAAGAACGGTGTAAGTAAGATTGTGTCTTTTCGCGGCTTGTCTTATACTGTAACCTTTATTAGTGGCATCATTTTTAGCCTCTAGCATTATACAGTGTGTCCCAGATCGAGTGGGATTGCATGGGTAACTTTCTTATTATTGAAGTTGCAGATTTGGTTAAATGGGCAATGTTTTGCAGTTTTATATGCTGATTTAGAATCTCTTTGAAAAAGTTCAAAATGTCGAACCAGTCAAAAGTTATTAAAAAAAACTAAAAACTGTCATTTTCTTGTATGTCAAATGTCTTTGTAAATATAAGAGATACGAAAAAAAGTTTTATATAAAAGTCGCTGTTTTCGATGAGACCAATTTAAAATTGGCATCGAACAAAAATTCAAGATGGCTGCTTTTGAGGTACTCGTATCAACTTCCTTAAGTTAAATGGGCGCCATATTGGATTTTTAGGTTACTGAATAGAGTTTCTAATTCTCTTTTCAACGATGTAAGATAACGTATGATTGAATAAAAATACTAGTAAAATTAATTGTTTTTACATTTTAATCAAGTAGGCTTACATGGATCCAAACAAACAAACAAAATTCATTTAAAAAAAGAAAACTTAATCCTAATAATCACATGAAGTGTTCAAAATGCTGACCATTGTTAGTTAAACATAGTTGACACCGTTTGACGACACTTCCGGTTACTTTACGCAACGTATTTCGATTAATACTAGCACACGCTTCTTGCACTGCTTCGCGCAGTTCCTGAACATTATTGTAGCTGTAATTACTTCTATATACTTTATTCTTTAACGTACCCCACAGAAAAAAGTCAAGAGGCGTTAGATCAGCGGATCTGACTGGCCATCGAACATTAGTATTGGTGGCAATAACCTTATTGTCAAATCGGTGAATTAAATAATCTACCACGTTTCTTGAATTGTGGGCTGGGCAGCCATCTTGTTGGTACCATAACCCATTTCTGTCTGCCAAAGGTAGATCATCTATGAACTCTTCTAAGGATATTTGGAGAATTTCTAAATAACGTTGAGCAGTTAAAGTTCCATTGAAGATAACAGGTCCAATTAAATAACTTCCCATTATGCCGCAAAATACATTAAATCCGAATCGAACTTGATTTCGACGTGGAACTAAAACATGTGGATTTTCCTGTGACCAGCAGTGTTCATTGTGTCGATTAAATACTCCGCAGTTAGAAAAGCAAGACTCATCTGTCCATAATACTCGACTCGTAAAACTATTATTTCTAGTACTCTCGCGGATAAACCACCTACAAAATGCTACTCTGCGATTATAATCTTCTGGTCGTAAAGTTTGGGCAATACGCAACTTGTAGGGGTGAAACTTGTGCCTTCTTAAAATTCGCGATGTTTTTGATTTAGATACACCAACCTGTGCTTCTATTTCTCGAGTTGAAATGCCTGGATTAGCCGCGACACAAGCCATTGTTATTAACTCACTGTTGTAATTATGATCTTCTAATAAATTGTTTTCCCTAGTTTTAACGGGCTTTTTCAAACTTCCATACCGCTGCATATTCTTGTCCAGTCTTTTAAACGTTTTGATATTTGGTTGTCTTCTTTCCGGAAAATTAGTTAAATAAGTTTGGACAGCAAGATGGGAATTTTTATAACACTTGATAAATGTGCAAAACATATCTTAGCTTTCAGTAATTGGAATATTCGCCATAATTTGTAAAGTTTGTAATACGTATAACTTTAGATAATACTTTAGCTTAAGCACCTGCTTTTTGACAGATTGTGATAAACTTTGTTATTGTTTTTCATCATAACTACTTACCTACTTGATTATACATTTAAAAAGTAATGTCACGATGTTTTGTGGTTCAAGCCTACTTGATTAAAATGTAAAAACAATTAATTTTACTGGTATTTTTTATTCAATCATACGTTATCTTACATCGTTGAAAAGAGAATTAGAAACTCTATTCAGTAACCTAAAAATCCAATATGGCGCCCATTTAACTTAAGGAAGTTGATACGAGTACCTCAAAAGCAGCCATCTTGAATTTTTGTTCGACACCAATTTTAAATTTATCTTATCGAAAATAGCGACTTTTATATAAAACTTTTTTTCGTATCTCTTATATTTATAAAGATATTTGACATACAAGAAAATGACAGTTTTTAGTTTTTTTTTAATAACTTTTGACTGGTTCGACATTTTGAACTTTTTAAAACGGATTTTAAATCAGCATATGAAACTGAAAAACATTGCCCATTTAACCAAATCTCCAACTTCAAAGATAAGAAAGTTACCCATGCAATCCCACTCGATCTGGGACACACTGTATATTGGTTATGTTTCTTGTAATGTTTTCCCACTACGTTAGGTTTATAATTTCAAGGCATTTTTACGTATTGATCCTATTGACCCCACCCAGCTTGATATCCTATTGATCCTATTCACCCCAGAAACTTAAAAACGTGGAGCGAATTTGAAATATTTTTCCAGATTGTTTTTACATACAAATGAACTATAATTATTTCGTGTGGTCCACACTAATTTGTTGGAGTCAGTAATACTAATTACTTTGAATGTATGCCTCTTAAGTTCGGAGATTCAGTTTTTGCAACCACGGACACAGCTCACTAACAACATTTTTAGGTTTTGTATTGGTTTTCAATACTATCAACTGCTGGTGACAAAATAATATCAACCTTTACGTGACTATGATGTACAGAGCCAAAGAAGATTATTAAATAAAAAGGTTTTGGTAATTTATTTGGGTTTTGTGATTTTTATAAACAAATTCCCACGTATTGATCATATTCACCCCGTTCAACGGTATGCATCTTGTTCTGAAGATGAAGTCATATACTTCTAAACTACGTTCACCACCTAAAAGAATCCAGCTGTACTTATCTGCCTCGCAAGCTCGGTAGATAAACCGTCCAGCCACGTCATATAAAGTATAACTTTTGCTCCTGATAACATAATATACTGTTTTATACCAAAGCCCTGAAGTTTAGCTTTTTATGTGGATTTAAAGGAACTTCAGTGACGAGGGGACATTGTTTTTTTTTTTTTGTAAATCGAGAAATCGCGAAATTACATTTTAACCAACTTTTGTAGGTTATGATGACGTCGGTTGGCGTGTACCTATCGCCCTGCCAATAAAAAAATCATAAAGCAGTGGATTACTTCACTGCCGATTTAAAAAAAAAATAGTATTTAGCCGGAGTTGGAATTATACGTCATTTATGCCATATAATACGTTGTTATCTATTAAATAGTAAATACAGTTGTCGCAAGCCAACTAGTATATCCATTTGCTGTTCACTATGCATAAGGAACAGAGATTGAATAATATTTAAGTGTAAGACCCCAAATAGTACTTCAATCTTACTTTTTATAAATGTTAAAGTTTTCTCTACATAATTTTAAAGGATAAAAATTTAATACTACAAGTAAGAAGGGATCCAATTGAATCGGTCATTTCAAAAACAGCTCAAGCCACATAACTTAAATTTTACAGAAACCAATAAAAACTGTATAACTGATTAAATAGCAATATTTTAAAAAGTTATCTGACTAATTATTGTTTTTAGGACTTGTGGGGTATACATTCCTTAATTATTTTAACTTTGTTGTTCCAAAGTTTGCAAATAGAAATTTTTGAAAATTTATGACACGTTTTTTGAAGGGAATGATAATTAAACATACAAAAGTTAAGTAGTGGGTTTTTATTTTCATTTTTTTACACAGAACTCTTTAACAAACTAAACTAAATCAAGACAGACACTTTAAATCTTTAATTATTACGGTACGTAATCGTATTCTCCATCGGATTCTACGTTTCTTCCTTGTGTTTCATCTTCTTCAGTAGGCCAGTTGAAAATTTCTTGATAAAACTGGCTATGTTCGTGGATGATGCTGCCTTCAGCTTGCTTTAGGTTATCAATTTTTTAAGGATTTATTGGCACTTTGCTGTTGTAGGCCTTAAGGGAAGGATATGATATAATGGCCGAGGAATTTTTTAATAGTTGAAACGTGTGTTGAATCAAACCGTCGATAAAATCATGGGTAACTACAGTACCTTTCTTTGTTGCATCATATTCGAAATTCATATAAGAGGAAGGAGCGAACGTGCGTTTATGGTCCTTCAGAACCTTTTTGCCAGACGACTCAACGGACAGACAACTTTTTTTGTATAAAGATGGCCACCACTTTTTTAGTTCATATACTTGATCCCTCTGAAGCTCTTTAATGGAAAATTTTCCACTTGATTCAGCGACTATCTTATAGTATTCATCTGGCACATAAACACGATCGTGTTTTCTTATATATTTTTTTAATAACTCCAAAGTTACGGTCAATAGGTAGAAAAGGATGTCCTCTTATGGGAAAAAAGTGATAAATCCTGTCAAAACGTTTGCTATCTGTCAATGACAGCAGAAATCTAATCATCGTGTTATTTTTCTTCTGACCAGGACAACCATCGCAGAATATATACAGTTGTTTAACATTTCCATCAAAATTGTTATTTATACATATAATCTAATAACATAGAGCATACATCATTTGCCCCCTTGCGAGCGGTACCCTCATGGTACATGTAAAATGTAGATTTATCCGTCTTCAAATTTTTAATTCCAAAGCAATAAACCCATAGTTGTCTTAAATAAAACATATCTTCAAGTTATTGTTTGTACAGCTGTATTATTTAAATTAAAATAACAAAAAACATGAGTATTGTTTGTCATGTTTTTCATTAGAAGATTTTTCAGCTATTTTGTTTTTGAATTCAGAAAATGCTAATGGTTTTTGGGTAAAATCATTAGTTGTTTCAAAACATTCTAGTTATGAATATTAAAAGTCAAAATAAATGTTACGTTTCGCTATTTAATATAGCTTCTTCAAGACATAATACAAATTTGTTGATACAATTTAAAAATATTTGGGACACACACATTTAAAAGCACAATATTATTTATCTAGAAAAAAGAAATATGTTAAAATTAGATTTGTGAACCAATAAATTCCTCTGTTTTACCTTTAGTATTGTTTTTCCTTTTTTTGGTGTTTATATTAATTCTCTTTAATTATGATTGTAGTTTTATATTGTTTATATTACAAAGAGGGTAAACTTGGTTAAAAGTGTAAAAATTGAATTTCACCATTTGTTTGACATTAGTAGTTGTAATTATCTTAAAAGAAAATATTTTCTATTAATATTTAATTAAGATGCTTAGCGTAAGTTAACTATCTTACTAGGTTGGTTGTTGGATTTATTTTCAACTTTTTCCTTTTTTCCCCCCAAGGATTTGTTTTAGAATTCTAGCGGGTAGGCATGTTTTGTATTCCATATATATTCCTTCGTGTTGGTGTTCTTCCACCTTGGTTTTGAGGTTTATTTCTATTAAAGTATTTTGGATTCAAAGGCATTCCTATTATGAATATTTTTAATTGTTTGTCTATAGTGACTTTTGTTTCGGGATCACTAGAAGATGAAAATAATTTAAGATAATTGGATTGTTTTAAAATTTCTATTAAGTTACTGTATTTAGTAATATACTAACCTCTATAAATTGGTAGTTAATTTTTTGTTCTTCAATTACTTCTGTTTATATTTGTATTTGTGCGTAGTTAGAATTTTTTGGTTGAAAATAAAATTCTTAAATCCATTGCATGATAATTCACTTCCAAAATTTATTGAGTACAAATACTTGCAATAGGTATAAAAGGTAGGTTTGGAGATTTGTTTTACACTTCTCCTTTCTTTCTTTATTTAGTTATTGCACCTTTTTTGGGTCTAAATTGTGTTTACTTGGAGTTATTCGTTAGCAAGGCTTGGCCATCTTTGTTTGCCAGCAGCTTGGTTTTTTTTTTAATTTTCTAATGTTAGGATCCCAGGGATTTCTCCGTAAAATTTGCTGTAATTAATGTTTAATTTATATTTAATATTATAATTATTGGTTTTATTTATGCTTACTTGAGTTTTTTCTATTTAGTTGTAAAATTTTGTGGGTGTTGGACAGGAGCCGTCCGAACTTAGTTGGCCATTTTGCTTTCTGGGCGTTTGACGTATGCTTGGCCTTGTTTTCAAAAGTTAAAACGAAATCCCATTAGTTAAAATACACTTCTCGAATAAATTAACGCACCAAAAAAAAAGTAGCCAAAAGTTTAAAGTTAATTATTGTCGAAACCACTTATCCGATTTGGACGATTTTTTATTTGAACGACACGTCGACTCTTTCAGAAAGTTGTTGTACTACTCTATTCGCATAGAAACTTATTTTTTTATAAATACCGGGTGTAACAATTATAACGTGTCTTTTCCATAAAATTTATAACACCCTGTGGGGTTCAACAGCTACAATATCAAGTTATAATTCAAAGCAAATTATAGCCTTATCTTTTTATAACATTTTGTTTTTTGATTCACGCTTTTATCTTAACTACTGCAAAAGTAACACAATTTTATAGCATAACATGTTTTTATTGACTTTAATTTGCATTAAATGCATTAAAGTAGCAGGCTATGGACGATTTTTTTTTTGAATGACACGTCGTCTCTTTCAGAAAGTTAGTCTACTACTCTATTCGCATATAAACTTATTTTTTTATAAATACCGGGTGTAACAATTATAACGTTACTTTTCCATAAAATTTATAACACCCTGTGGGGTTCAACAGCTACAATATCAAGTTATAATTCAAAGCAAATTATAGCCCTATCTTTTTATAACATTTGGTTTTTTGATTCACTCTTTTATCTTAGCTACTGCAAGAAAAACACAATTTTATAGCATAACATGTTTTTATGGAGAACTACATTTAACAACAACAAAAAGAAATAAAAATGTAAGGAAAAATTGTAAACGAAAGTCTCAGTAGCGAGTATTTCCGCCTCTGGCACGAATAACTTCTTGGCAACTACGGCCCATACTTAAAACAAGGGACCGTATATCATTTTGATTCAGTTCTTCCCATATTTGAATCAGTATCCGCCCTACGTCTTCCAACGTGTTTAACTGGTTACGTTCCTCTTGTAATCTCCTTCCAAGAGTATCCCAGAGATTCTCTATGGGATTCATATCCGGACTTCGAGCTGGCCATGCCATGGTATTGATTCCTACTTCTGCGAGATAATTGGTTACAACTCGAGCAACGTGAGGCCTGGCATTATCGTGCATCAACAAAAATCCTTGTCCTATATATGGCGCAAATGGCATTACATGTTGATTTAGAACCTCCAATATGTACCTTTCAGCTGTAAGGCTTCCATTATTTATGACCACAAGTTCCGTGCGACCAGTCAAAGAAATACCTCCCCAGACCATCACAGATCCTCCTCCAAATAATATGGTATTTGAAAAATTGCACTGAGCATACCGTTCGTTAGGGCGTCGATATACGCGCATACGCCTGTCATTATTGTACAAACAAAAACGGGACTCATCAGTAAATAATACCTGTTGCCATTCCGCCTCTAACCAGTTATGATGCTCCCTGGCAAAATTTAGCCTCGCTCTCCGATGATCTCTAGTTAAAGCTGGACCTCGAGCAGCAATTCTAGGTCTCAAATTATGTTCTCTTAGTCGACTACGAATGGTTTCTCCACAAACCTGTAAGCCACTGGCATCTCGTAACTGAGTTTGAAGGGTACGTGCTGTTACAAAACGTTGTCTTAACGCTGAAATTCTTAAAAATCGCTCATGAATCGGGGTTGTTATTCTACTCCTTCCTTGTCCCGGTCTGCGACCATGACTTCCAGTCTCTCTGTATCTTTCTATGACTCGTGAAATGGTTGTATGACATACATTAAATCGTAGACCAATTCGGTAATTCCAACCTTCCTCAAACAGAACTAATGCTTGAGCACATTCTTCGCGAGTAAGATTACGTGTTTCACGTTGCATAATAACAAAATTAAAGATTTTGCAAAAAGAAAAAAATGTTAAGGGCTAACACCGTAAACACACTTCTATCAACTGCTTTTTGATAGCTGTATTTACCTGATGACAATTACTGTTTCTTTCTGTTTTTCCATAGCCTGCTACTTTAGTGCATTTAATGCAAATTAAAGTAAATAAAAAATGTTATGCTATAAAATTGTGTTTCTCTTGCAGTAGCTAAGATAAAAGCGTGAATCAAAAAACAAAATGTTATAAAAAGATAAGGCTATATTTTGCTTTGAATTATAACTTGATATTGTAACAGTTGAACCCCACAGGGTGTTATAAATTTTATGGAAAAACACGTTATAATTGTTACACCCGGTATTTTTAAAAAAATAAGTTTATATGCGAATAGAGTAGTAGACTAACTTTCTGAAAGAGACGACGAGTCATTAAAAAAAATCGTCCATAGCCTGCTACTTTAGTGCATTTAATGCAAATTAAAGTCAATAAAAACATGTTATGCTATAAAATTGTGTTACTCTTGCAGTGGATAAGATAAAAGCGTGAATCAAAAAACAAACTGTTATAAAAAGATAAGGCTATAATTTGCTTTGAATTATAACTTGATATTGTAACTGTTGAACCCCACAGGGTGTTATAAATTTTATGGAAAAAACACGTTATAATTGTTACACCCGGTATTTATAAAAAAATAAGTTTCTATGTAAATAGAGTAGTACACTAACATTCTGAAAGAGTCGACGTGTCATTCAAAAAAAAATCTTCCAAATCGGATAAGTGGTTTCGACAATAATTAACTTTAAACTTTTAGCTACTTTTTTTTGGTGCGTTAATTTATTGGAGAAGTGTATTAATGATGAAAGTAGGCAAATTTTAAAAAAAGTTTTAAAAATGTTAAGGTGATTTGATAATTCATATTAATTATTGAAAACGATGAAATTAAAATCTAAAAGGTATGGTGAACTAATTGTTGAAGAGGTTGTTAAGTTTATTGTTATTTTTAAAAGCAAAATTTAAAAATATTGTCATAAGTATTATGTAAATTTTCGGTGTCAGTTTTATATTTTATTGCATTTGGTGACTTTTTTATTTCAATACTTTCTAAGAGTAATCGTTTTTTTTTAAATGGTTTTCACTGTGTAATATTTTGGGGTTTTCTAGGTTGAAATTGTGTAATTGATATTGCTTTGTTTGTCCTATATATGTTGCATCGCAGTTTTTACAGTCAATTTGGTATATGAGGTGTGAATTTAAGTTTTTGTCAGTTATATCTTTTAGGTTTTTGTAAAAAAATTTTTGGAGTGTGTTATGATTTTTAAATGCGGTATTAATGTTATTTTTTTCAATTCTTTTTCTATTCAACATATCTTGTACGGGAATGTTGGGTAAAGGTAAATTTTGCATATATTCGAATGTAATAGCCGCGACATCATCTCTTTCTTTGCATAGGCTTTGAATTAATGATATTTTACTATAAAATTTCTTAGACCTTCTTTTGTGAAACATTAGTTCTGATACATAAGTTCTTTTAACATTTTCTGAAAGACTAGGACTTTTTATCTTTACAGAGAGTTGTTCACAAGTTATGCACGTGTCGACCTGTGGTCTACCAAACCTCAATGAACAATTTTCTTTAAAATACTTTAAATAAAATTTGTAATTAACATCTAAATCGGCGTACATTTTCTTAAACATGATGTGCATTATTTTAATATCCAGACGAGAATCAAGATATTCGATATCTTTTCCAGAATAATGAGTTTTTTCCGAGGAAAGGAAAGGATATGCTCATGAATTTTGTTGCAAATTTCTGGAGATTTCGTATTAGCTTTAGGATGTTCTCCTCTTCTATCATGTGGACTCTTTCCCAATAAAAGTAAATCGCAGAGTCGGCGAACTCTACCTTCTGTTATTCCATACATACTTGTAAATGCCTTTTTACATACCTTCACTTTTATTGTAGCCTTTGATACAAAATATTTAAAACTACACTGCCTCGGAAGACCATCTTCAGTTCGAATTCGCTGTCGCTTTACATCACCTCTTTCAATGTGCTGTTGTAGATATACAGGGTGTTCGGATAATAGGGAACCATACATTGATGGTGAGTTCTACGCATTAAAATAATAAAAAAACTTCATATGCAGTATTGTCCGAAAATCGTTATTGGCGTAGATACCGACCCTTAAAGTTTAACTTTTTTTTTTAATTTTTTATTTATTTTTTATAACTGAGTAGATAACTACTTTAAACTTGGTGTACGTGTTCTTTATTGAAATGCTCACAAACAAAAAGAAAAATAATCGATAACATGTATTTTGAACTGGCAGTTAACCTAAAACCATATTTTCTTTTTAGTCATAACTTTTATATCTGAAGACATATCTCCGATCTAGATACGGAATCTTGTAGGGAATAAAAAAATTCAAAATTAATGTACTCTTGTTTAGTATGCGTAACATAAACCGTTTGGTTAGAAATTCTATCTAAAGTTTTAAGGCTTTTCTTTTCAGGGTTATTATCTGATTAGCCTTGATAACAAAAATGCAATTTTTGTTTGTTTGTTGTCGAGTTGTTTACCTGCACTTATTATTGTTTTTTTAGTTATAAAAAGTAAATAAAAATTTAAAAAAAAAGTTAAACTTTAAGGCTTCTAAGGAGTCATGTTCGCAACCAATTATACAGTGCTAAATTATTCCAAAAGAGACGAAACTTGTTTTTACTTTCTTGACTTCAGCAATAAATTCTAAGTAGGCCTCCCTGCAGTAAAGAATTCTTCAAATCAATCAAATTTGACCATTATGAAGTTATTTGATCTAAAGGACACAGATAATTAATTATTACGATTTTCTTATTATTATTTCATGTCAAATATTTTAAAACCTAGTCTTCTTTAAAAAATTTTACATACTGGTCAAATTCTGTATCTATTATTAAACAAAAAGTTTATCGAGAAATACTGTATCTCTTTGTTAGGCCTCACAATTTTGTTAAAAAAATTATTTTAGATTATTTTATTTACCTATTCTACGGCCTACGTCGTTGTCGGTTAGGCAACTAATATAACAAGCCGCCGTAAAACTTTCTACCTGCAGAGGGATTATGAGCTAATTGACATAATCTGTTAAAGTGATACTTATCTTGTAGTGTTTTTAAAAGTAAATGCTTGATTTTGCTTGAAATATAAAAATAGATTAGTGGGCTAAATGGCTCATTAGTTTTGTAGATTCTCATGTGCTCTAAAAGCCCCAGCTAATAACAGAAGGTTTATTGGTGATATTAATTTTTAATCAAAAATCAATACTTTCCAAAAACTAGTTGACAAGAAAGGTTAATTCTGCACATATTTAGACTGACAATAAATATCGATAAACATTTTAAACTTTTGTTATCACCCGCAATTTCTGTGTGTATGTTAAGGATGATGTCATGTAAGTCATTAATACAGAGGCAAACCACAACATGGCAGAAACTTATAAGTCGCTTTCTCTTTCTGGTTTCTAGAAAACGTCTATCAACTAAGCTCATCTTTTTCTGAAATAGTGATGCACTTACTGTTATCTTAGTATCAGATCACAGTTGAGGTAAGGAATAACAATAGAATTTTGATTTATAGTAAAAACGTTTTAACATAACCCAGGAGGTAAAGACATGTTTGGATTATAATAAACATAGGTATATACCACGAGATCGCAGAAAAAAAAAGTTTCATATAGAAACCAATGCGTAAAGTAAAAATTAAAAGCATGTAGGTACTTATAATGTATGTAATTTATTGTAATGTATACTACAAATGTAATGTATAAAACAAAAATATAATATATATAGTATGAATGGTCCTCGACACCGAAAGGTAAATGAGGCTATGGATCATGAATGAATGAATGAATATAAATTGAGATTTGGCACGTAAGTAGTCATATGAATAAAAATGCGATAAGCTCTTTAACAGCTCGTGTAAACATCTCGTATACATTGCTGACGACACCTTCTGGAGTCGATTAACTCGGGTAAGAACGATTGCATATAAAATTCGCTAAGCTTCTTTGCCATTTGTTCTTTCTATCTGTCATCTCTATAGCATATAGAACAAACGTTAACTATAAAATAAATACACTATTTAACTACATATATTTTTTTCAAATCCAGTTCATATTATAGTTCTGGAAACACACCAGGATAAAATTGTTTCTTTGTTTATTTACAATAATACCGATGAGACAAAATAATTAAAAACGGTATGTCTAGTTTTGATTCAAACATTTGAATTGCCGAAACGCCACATTTTTATTAATAAAGATATGACATGAAAATTCAAGTACGTGTGATTTAAAATTTACCTTTTAATCTCTTCTACGTGTAATCCTTCCTTGGTATAGATCACAAAATAACAGAGTTCTCGCTTGGTTATATGCAATAAACCTTGCACTTGGTAATAATAATTGTGATTCCGTTTCGGAAGAATTCCGTTATTCTCTACAGTACAGTAATGTCAGTAATCTATTTTCCGCTGATTAACTGCATCTAGGGGCGAAATATTTCCACTCCAATATTTTTTATTTACTCGTAGGTACTGAGAGCATGATATTGTTTATTTTCGTCATATATACAAAATATAAAAAACTACTCATAACTTCCTGAGAATTTTCATATACATACTTACAATACCGCGAGCGGTCGACGAATTGCCGAAATTTTTTGTCAAAGTAGGTATATGAGTATTTATTGCTTCAATATAAATTGGCCGAGTACGACAGCGGCTTTTTTATCAAATTATTCCACAGTCTGAAATAATCTGATACAATTTTCTATTGGTAGTTATGTATATAAAAGCAATAATGTATGAAATAGTGTAATTATTTTATTCTCAAAAATATCAAATGTTGTTTTTCGAATAGTACGCCCCTCTATATTTCTAAGTAAATCGATAGGAAATTAAATTATGAATAAGATGCTCATATGAATTTTTGTTTTTGTTTTAATCACAAAGAATTAATGGTTATAATTATACAATGACATATCATTAACACACCGTTTAACATTGGTCAGTTGGATTAGAAACGGCTTATAACACTAATATGAAAAGTAATTTTTTATTTGTCAAATTGAAGCATAAGAATATCAAATCCATACAAAAATTCAATAAATCTGGAAGAACGAGCTTTACCGAGTTCATCTACCCCGATCTATTATAAATAACAATTTTCTAATTTTCCAAACGTTCAACTAGAAAATGAGATGTCTGTCATGGTATCACGAGATAATATTTTTTTTAAATTTCATTTAAAAAAGTAGGTTGGCTTTTTTTAATTAATTTCAGTGTGTGAAGTGCCACTTTTTTTCACTCAGTGAAAAAAGTGACACTTTGCTTTTAATTTAGAAATGAACGATTTTAAATAGACGTTTCCTTAGTTACCAGAACTGACCAACGCACTTGACTAAAATGAAGGCAAATACAATTCTATACAAAAGGGCTTGGATTTGAATATTTAATGAATAACTATTAGACCACAAGTGTTAGAAATGCAACTTGTTTTCACAAGTGTGGAGGGAATAAGCGCGCTAACACGAGTTGTCCATAAAATTTTTTTAAAATTTCATTATACATTCAAATTCAAGCCTATTTTGTATAGAATTTTAGTTGCATTCATTTTAGTCACGTGCTTTGGTCAGTTCCGGTAACTAAGGAAACCTTTATTTAAAATCGTTCATTCCTAAATTAAAAGCAGTGTCACTTTTTTTCACTGAGTGAAAAAACAAACACCGAAATTAATTTGAAAGTAATTTGAAAAAGCCTACATTTTTAAATGAAATTTTAAAAATAACTATTTATTGCTGCTGCTTTTTGATATATGGTTATTATCAACGCCAGATTTAAATTTATTGAAAAGTTTGCAATTCAAACACCATGCATCTGAATATAAACATGTACACTTGCTTTCAAAACTTTCGCGTACACCAATTTTTCGCTGTATTAAATCAGGGTTGTAATTAATCAACTCTGACATTTAAATTTTTGAAAAGTCAAAATGCCTCGACTGACAGAGTACATGCTGTCAATGTCATTTTTAACCTAATCTCAAAATTACCCGTTCAAACAGCTAAAATTTTGCAAAATCGTTGTTACTTGATTTTGAATGTGTACGCGAAAGTTTTGAAAGCAAGTGTAGGTACATGTTGAAATCCAACAATAATGAATAATGAAAAACGGTAATATTATTGTGAGCTTACAAGTGATTTATTAAAATTGATTTACTTGATTAATCATTTTATAAATTATTGTCGATTCTTACGGAATTTTAGTACATGCAAAATGAATTCAACTCTGTTACTATTAGGCCAAAAGATATATATTTTTTATTATCCTGCAGTCCGAATGATCGTAGATACCTAAAAAAATTTCAGAAATTGTATTTTATTCAATTTTGTCAGTTTAAAGTGACATTATTAACTCTATAACAACCTTCATAAACAGTATATGATTCACAAGTGAAATAAAAGTGTTTTAATTCACTAGAGAATTCAAAAAGTGTCAATGAAGAACAATAGATATATTTTTATTATTTCTACAAATATTTACATTAAATGATTCTTTCTCTTGGTAGTGTGTAATATACCTATAATTACTAAAATTTAGATCAAATCGCCGATGAATGGGTAAATTTATATCTTAATTTGAATATTTTTTTATTTTTATTCAAAAGTTCGTCAAAATTGAATAATAAATATTATACACCAAGTGAATTAAACATATGTTTATTCACGAAAAGATTTTGGGCTCACGAGCACGCAGTGCGAGTCAGATAAAATCTTTGAGTTAATAAATGTTTAATACACGTGGCGTATATATGTTTTTATTCAATTTTGACGAAATTTTGAATAAAAAATTTAAAAACATTCAAATTTATAGCGCCTCCTGCTCTTAAATCACTTATCAAACAACAAATAAAACAGCACCCTTACTGTGTGCCAAACGTCAAAGTGACGTTTGTCTCCTGCTTACAGCTATACACAAAATTGGAAATAAATGACATTAAAAATATTCAAATTAAGATAATTGTATATTACACACTACCAAGAGAAAGAATAATTGAATGTAAGTATTTGTAGAAATCATAAAAATATGTTGTTCTTCATTGAAACGTTTTTAAATCTCTAGTGAATTAAAACGCTTTTATTTCTCTTGTGAATCATAGAGTGTTTATGAAGGTTGTTATGGAGTTAATAATGTCACTTTAAACTGTCAAAATTGAATAAAAACATATATACGCCACGTCAATTAAACATTTATTAACTCAAAGATATGATTTCACTCGCACTACGTGCTCGTAAGTTCAACATCTTTTCGTGAATAAACATATGTTTAATTCACTTGGTGTATAATATTTATTATTGCATTAGTTGATTTAATTTAGTCCAATAAATAATACACAGAAATAATACGTAGAAAAAGAGTGCAAGAGACAAAACCATATTATAATTAAACAACATTAGTAAACATCTTTCAGTGTTTCAAAATATGAATTTGTTAATATATTGGTATTGCATTTAGCTATGGAGAATGTATATTGTATACTTATTCACGACACTGCCTGCCAATGGCTAGAAAAACTATTTTTGAAACATTCCGGTGATCGGCAAACTAATCCTTTTCCAAGAAAGGTCATTATCGTTTAGGAATGCAGGTACCTAGTGTGAGTCAAACCGCCGAGTTACAAGCGTAAGGATGGTTGCTTATTTAAAGTTACGTAGGAGTAATCACAAGTTCAAGTCTCTCTCCTTATGGGCCTTAAGGGTCGGTATCTACGCCAATAACGATTTTCGGACAATACTGCATATGAAGTTTTTTTATTATTTTAATGCGTAGAACTCACCATCAATGTATGGTTCCCTATTATCCGAACACCCTGTATATCCTGTTCGTCTTTACTGGAAAAATTATTCATTGTCCTTATGCAAGATTGTAAGTCTTCATCGTGAAAGTTAGTGAAACACAAATGTTTGCACCTGTAATCACAGAGAAGGCTGTAGGTATCAAAATAATACACGTAAAAAATCATCAATTACTTACTTGCAGTCTGGACCTGTCTTTCTTTCAGTCACCTGGTTACCTCTCCAGTTAGTGTGTTCCTTTCCTTTAACCTTAGAGTTTCTAATATTTCTTTTGTAATTTGAAGGATTAAAAGTCCTTTTCTTTTTCGGTTCATGATCATTTTCTGATTCACTTGAGGACATTTTACACAAATTAACTCCCCAAAAACGTTAGAATAAACGAAATAAACAGAAATAAAAAGACTACTGACGTCGATGTGTTTGTTGACATTTGACATTAACGGCTGCATTCACAAACATACAGTGCCTTTATATAGACAGTGGTGACAATACAACTAAGCCACACCCCCGCCGCCATATTTAGGCAAATTTCTAACGGCTGTTCATTTAAATTCGTAGTCAGAGTCGCTTGTGATACGTGTTTTACGTTTGGCAGTACTGAAATCATTCGATATTTGCAGGTTAAGATTTACGTCAGTCTGTGTCAGATAACAAACAAAACCTAACCTACTAACCTCGAATTTGACATAGACTGACAATACACTTCAGTACTGTCAAAAGTATAACACGTATCACAGGCAATTTAGCCTAAACATGGCGGCTAAAACCACGTGATCTAGAGAGCCAATCAAAAATAGGACACCCCATTGTCGCCACTGTCTCTATAAAGGCACTGTACACAAACATACAGTGGCTATATAAGGACAGTGTGGTCAATTTTAAAAAAGGCAGCCATTAAGAGTCGTCTCTACAACAACCAGCCACGCCCTTAGGTATTGTTCTGTGCAAGGCCTGCTAAATTGTAAGACAAACGTCACCCTGCTAAATTGTGACGTAAACGTCATTTTATACGGACTGGACATATGTGAAATTCGGAGATGCTTTGCAGAGTGCTGTATACCCACGATCGCGAAAATTTGTGCAATATGAGGTGGTCAAAAATGTGCAGTGTAACATTAATTTTACAAGAATGTCAATAATATTACTTAAACAGAATTAAACGGCAAGGGACGATGTGAAACGTAAGGAATCATTACCAGCGATTAAAAATCCTCGTTAACGAGCAACCTAATATTGAAATATAAGTTAAGATGTCCTTTTTTATCTTCTTTATTGTGTTTTTGTATATAGAAAACGAAAATTGACAACATTTTGCGTTGATCGACACGTTGATTACGTACAAAAACTCAACAAAAAAAAATTTTTTATATTCATAATCAAACCGTTGTATTTATTCCACTAGTTAATTTTGAGGAATAGAATATTTAGTGTTACGTAGCCTATAAATTCTCTTTAATTTGATGCAATAATTTTTGGCATTAAGACATTTATATAGTTTATTATAGCTTTTGATTTGGACTAATGCGCAATTTTCGCAAAAAGCATTTTACTTTAACTCGTTGACATTTACTTATGCAAACGAAAATTCGGCATTCGCTTACTCAGAACACTGTAGAATTTTATGAGGATTATTTCATTCCACTTCATAATGGGGCTACTTTCAATAATAAAGGACTAAGAAGCAATTTTGTGTGACTATGTGTGATTTCGTAATACGACTCTTAATGGCGGATTTTAAAACAACCAATCAGAAACAGGACCAAAATTGACCACACTGTCCTTATATAGCCACTGTACACAAACAGAAATATTGGGAGTGTTTGCAAGTTTTTGCAGGGACTTCGAAATGGAATGGCAAGTTTCTCATAGTACACAAAATCTGACTAATGTAGTATTTACAGTGAACGTGTAACTACCTCTTTACGTTACAAATTCAATGCAATCTTATTTTCCGAAAAAACATGACTTACTTTGTTTTGAAATGACCGATTCAATTATATTAAGGTACTACAATTTACTTGAGAGACATGAGAGACTCGCTTCAGATTAAAAAACCTCAAATACGAATTATAAAATATCAAAAGAAATGAGTACCACTATTGCGAACTCAACAAATTTATTTAAAGTTATAACATTAGTAAAACAAGGTTTGAAATATGTACCGCAAAACTGCAATAATTCTGACAACTTTAATGCTACTAATTTGAAAAACCGAAATCACGCAGGCCACCTATATTTTGAATTGTAATGGAATCGAAAGGGATCCAACTAATGGAATGCTGTTGTCGCGTTTGCTCTACTCTTATCTCACTATATACAGGTAATCTAGGGTAGAGCATTCTGTCTCATGCTATCTTAAATAGAAGTCCCCCTATTTCTATTGAGTTACTGATTAAACATTTTCGATCACGCTCATCTGAACATCAATTTCGTCATTTTCCAGTGATAAAAACTAATTGGGTAGCGGGCATTTACTACCTAAAGCCAATTTCCCCAACTCTAAGCGTTGTATTACAGCTGGAGAATTTGGAAATGTTACGTTCAAGTGTTTACGCGCCATGCTTGGTGCTTGCAGAACGCCCCAGTATTTCTTACAGTCACAAAGGCCTGTATATACATGGTTTTCAAAGTTAAGTCGGCACTATTGCTAAATTCGTTATTATTGGAGTTACAAAGTCAGTTAAATAAGCAAACTAGTAGTATTTTTTCGCCAATTACGAACGGAATCAAAATCGAACAACGCGTTCGCGAGTTACATCAAAAAGTTCATTTTTTCAAATGGGACACTCAGTATACAATATTCACAATCGATAGGAAATTGAATTCTGAACAAAAAGTGCCCCATGTCCTTTTATCCTAATGTCAAAAATGACAAAGGTATTGATGATTTTTCAAATTCGTCAAGGTGGCCGTGTTAGTGGCAATTTTGCCTTATCATAAAATAGGAATTAAAAAGAATATCCATGAAGTGAAACAATATCGTTTATTTGAAATTATTCTATGAACTTATAAAAACAAAACTCAAATTAGATGCTCAAAAACATCACTCTCTTGCTCCAAGCATTCTTGAGCCCGCTTGTAAACACTTCTAGTGGCCCTGGCAATGACATAACTCGCGAACGCGATGTTCGATTTGATTCCATTTTCACCATCGTAATTGGCGACTTAACTTTGAAAACCCTGTATATGTGGACCAAATACAATTCATTTTTTGAGGAATTTGGAATTCAAAACAATCCATTTCCAAATTTGGTTACTTCACCATCACTGATTGATGGCATTCTACTACAGAGTTTCCTATAACTGCTTTGGATTGAATCTTTGCGGACATGAGCATGTTCCAGTAGTTCGTTTGTAAAGTATTCTTCCCAAACTTATCAGGCAAAATCAATAAGGGCCGTTACATTGTATGCCCTAGTTCTACATAGGACAACGTCTTTTAAGGTTCTTATGCTTACTTCAGCATAATTGTTGTGTTATCACCCCGCGTTATCAAACTGTTGCGATATATTGTGGGCCACTCTTTTTTTCGTTGGAAGAATGCATTAAACTGCTTCACAAACAAGTGTTGTTCATTACCTAGGTAGTGTATATTTTTTATGGCACATCCAAATCGTTCTCTCTTCTAGCATACATTATCTGAAAAAGATAATATATAAATCTTCTGTTGCTGACATGAAGAAACTGAACAGCGTTCGAAATGACATCCTTACACTGATTTGCATGAAGCTGTAAATTTCTAGACCATTCAGCTGTTTTGATCAGCATGAAGGCCATTAAAAAACTCAGCTCGAAATAATTTCGTGAAAAATTGTCTTTTCTCAAGCGGCACTTGATTTTCCCAGTCAATCAGCCACCTTCATTCTTTCTGGAATACGTGAAAGTGACAAATAGCTGTGAACTGTAAGGCCATATATTACTCAATTCAATTTTTTCAGCAGCCGAATTATCCGTCATAAAAACAGCTGGTGTCTGCAATTAAAGAATCAGAAACTATAAGTACGCAGACAAACTAGGTATTGCTATAAAAATATTAAAGTCCTAACACTTTACCTGAGCCCCTTCGAAGCATTCTAAAGAAGAATGTTTTAGAAGACAAATGCAGCTATATGACTCAGCAGATTAACCCTCATGCAATAATAAAGTAATTGGTACTGCACCAGCTTTGGTGGCAGGTAATAAAATTGTGATTGGTGTTTCCACAACTACTAGTGCTGACACAAAAAATAATATGCCCCTGGAACTACGTAGCATTTAAGCTCTCTTCAGTATAGGGATAAAAGAAGTGTTATACCTGAAAATACATAAATAATTTAGAACTGTCAGTAAAACTATGATGCCTTATAATAATCTGGAGATTCATACAGCAGAGCATTCTCTTTCACTTTCTCCGAAGGTGCTATTAGACTTCCGAAAGTTTTATCTCTCCAAGTTTTGTATAAATGAGACAAACAATTTTTAGTTGGATTTATTGCTTCATTTGCTAACAGCTCTAGAGAATTGTTTTTAGTAAAAAGATTACTTTCATGTGGACCATGTGCCTCAGAACACCCCACACCATCTTCAAAATACTGCGTAACATTTTCTTACGTCTAAAAATAAAACAGAACAAAATGGGTGATGTGCAAGAGCTATGAACCACTTTGTTTTGATTTTTCTCAGCACAAATCGTTTGTAAAACGATATAATTTTCAAATGCAAAATAAATCTATTTCTTGTAGGGTGAGAGTGAGCACAGAATTCCAATAAGGATAACACTTACTTTAGGAGTAATCCGTAGGTATTTTAAGGCTCCCCTTGTATTAATTGGAGGGTGTTTTTGTTCTAAGATGGGTCATTTCTGCTGGTATTCCTGTTGCATTTTTAAATTAGAATATCCATCTTGGATTCACAACATGTGTTTCTTGGAGTTTGTTCCAAGGTCTTACTGTGCTGGCACACCCAGTGTTTATGATACACAACTCTTTAAAAATATCATGCATACATTTGCACCTGTTATTCGAATAATACAAGCTAACAAAGGGGTTAGCCCAAAAAGCCTGATTATGTTTAAATTACATATAGCGCTTAGAGCATGTTATAATATAGCGAATTAGTGTTGATACTGGATCAATAATTGGACATGTTTAGTATTGATCCAGGATCAAAACTGACCCGCTGTATTACAACACGCCCTTAGGGTACAACTGCAGAAAGTGACTCATTATCAAAAACATTATCTAGCTTTTTAGACTGATTCTGTAAGCTCACTTGGTCGTAATGACCTAGGCCTTGTCCAATAAAGAGCCACATGATGCACTCATAACATAAACTACTATTTTGCACACCACTGTTTGTCCACTGCACATTGTATGTAGGTTACGATGAGCTATGACGGGAAACTCGGCTGTCTTGATTCATTTTCAATAAGCAGAAATCGTGCAAAAATATTAGTTTGATGAAGAGTCCAAGAACCAAGAAGTATCTGACATGGTTACTTACCTCTGTGGATTCTTGATTTCTTTTTTCACTATCCATTGGGTACAGGTAACCTCTCCTAATGCTTTCAAGAAAACAATAGCATCACTTTCAGGTTCTATGTTACATCGTATTGTTAAGGAAGGGTTCAGCAGAATTATCGTTCAATATTTCGAAAATATAATTAAGTTGGGCGTCTTTGTTATCGCTCATAATTTTTGCTAGATTATATTCTAGATTGTTTAAACAAATGGATTCGGATATTGATTGAACAAGTCAATAACGATTCTTAAAAAAAGATATTGTTTCATTATAGTTTTCAATATTAAATAAACTTAATGCCAAAACTGAGCTAGATGTAATCAATTTAGACCATTTAAAGACAGTATCTAAAAACCAGGCAGTTGCTAAACAATCATCATCTCCTTTAGTTGCAGTAAATTTTAAAGCGGAGCTGACATTATGATGAAGTACATTCAAATAATTCTAAACTTATATTTTATTAAAATGATCTAGATTTAAAAGGCCACATCATTTTCATTTAGGGGCAAATAGCAGTTCCATATAATTCTGTAAATACGCCAGATGTTGTTTGTTTTACATCCACAATACCTGTTGATAAATTAGACTTGTTATTAACCAAACACATCGTGCAGTGTATTATTTCAGGTCAGTTGTAAAATAGGGAGCCTTATTAAAAAAGCTTTAATCCAAATATCTCTAATTTTATATAAGATGCGAAAAGTTTAACAGCTGAATAGTTTTATAACTGAAGATTCATATTATTGCTTTTCCGTAATCTACAACGTTATCCATAGTAAACATATTCCTACCTGTAGGCAAATTATATCGTTCTTGAAGATGATTCGGTATCTCAATGGTTTTGTTAATTACAATGGCTCGTTTTACATGTTTTGGAATGTCTTTTAGCAACAATTCCGTACTTCCTCTACATAGCCTGGTTACTGGAGACCATATCAGTCGTTACAGAATTGTCATTAAGTCGAATACTGCGAGCACTCTTAATAATTTCTATAACAATATTACACAATATAGATCCATGAGTACTATTTCCTGTGAAATAGTATCAAACAATCTGTTTCCATCTGGTAGTTATCCCAGCTAACATTATAACCAGTACTCACATGGCAACTCTTGTATGTTCTGGAAGTGTAACGATTCCAATAAATATTCCAGAAGCCACACAGAAATTTGTACGTTCTTTCAAATCGTCTCATCCATTTTTAACATACACTCCTTCTGAAAGTCATTCATTGCATCCACCTTAATCATAAAAAATCGAAAACAGAATTGCACTCTCGAATTGTAGGTTTTGCATTTTTCTATCTATCGTTCTAATTGAAGAAAAAGCAAAGATTACAGACCAAATATAAGATGAGTCACTCGCGGCATTTACAAACTAAATTGCACTTCAAACGCTTGCCGACAACTCGCCGTTCACTACTGCAGGTAGGGTGTTTACCGGGGTAAGGCGATAAGTAAGTCAAAAGAATATAGATGTTTTGTACTCATTGGCTATAGTTAAGTCAGCGTTGGTCTAAAACGTAATAATAATCGTTGTATTTGTGTTTTTAGAAACATAAATAGGTAATAATTAATAAAACTAATAGTTTAATTCAGTTACAGACCAATGTCAAAACAGTTGTTAAGACGAACAGTCAAGATGGTAGGCACCAGATCTTTCTAATAAAGGGGTGGGATCTTTATTGAAGACTACCAATTTCTGAAGGGAATTGGTAGTATAAAAGGAAATTTGAAAATTGTATTTAGTAAGAATGTTTTTTATGGACATAGAGATAGTACCATAATAAGGGATGGAATAAAATTTTTGTTTTCAAAATTATTGATAGGGGCCAGGTTTGTTGAAAGTTTTATACGGAGTTTATAATAAATAGGTAAAATGAGTTGAAGAGGATGAACGTTTTTGATAGCAATGTATTTAATGTTAAATTCACTATTGAAATTTTCTGTTGACATAGGAATGGAAAGTAAACGTCTGAATAAAATTGAAAATTAGCAAGTTTATGGGATAAGGGATGAAAAAAAGATAAGGGATAGTATGGTCATTATAACTGGGCTTCTTATAAATACTGAAATTTAAAAAATTTCTTGTTGAACTATTGTTTTTAGTGATCAAAATGTCTAGAAAAGGCAAAGAATTATTGTGTTCAATTTTCAAAGTAAATTTAGTATTAGGATGTACAGAGTTTAGCCAGGTGATATTAGGGTTATTAGAATTGAAAATGACCAGGATATCATCGACGTACCTGCCCCAGTAAATAATGTTGTGAATAAAGGGGGCTTCAATGAAAATTTTGTTTTCCAGGTTATTCATGAAAATCTCTGCTAGCAGAGGTGATAGGTTAGAGCCCATGGCTAAACAAGACATTTGTTTAAAGAATGAAGAGTCAAATTTGAAAAAGTTTTGTGACAAAGCTAAGTTTAAACAAATGAGTCAAGTTCCAACTTGGTTGTTATTAAGGTCTGAATTAATAAGCATTTCTTTTAATAAAGCAACACATTCATTAGAAGGAATGCTAGGAAAATGTTGGTTGCATCAAAAGAAAAAAGGGTGACATTTTTAGGTAAGTTTAATGTAGATAACGTTTTTATAAGTTCTATAGAGTTTTTTATGGCAAATTTAGGTTTGAAATTAGTAACGTTGCTAATTAATTTGATGAACCAAGATGTAATGACCGATACTGGAGTGTTGGAAAAGGAAACAACAGGTCTGATAGGGCTGTTGGGTTTATGGATTTTAGGAAGGCCATATAATTTAGGAATGGAAGGATTTATAATAAGTAAGGAAAGGGGATTAATATTTAAAGATTTAATAATATCAAAATGGTCTCTAATCGTCAATCTTACTGCTGTAAGGAAACTAGGAAGAGGGACTTTATTAAGAATTTCAAAATCAGGAGAATCAAGAAAATGACAGACTTTATTAATATAATCGCACTTGTCTAAAATGACAAGGCAGTGACCTTTGTCATCTTTAGTACACAATAAATTGGATTCTTTCATTTTCTTTGAAAGAGTATAAGTTGTTTTGTCTAAAATGTGTGAATTATTAAAAATCGGTAAAGTTTTTTTGTAATTGGAAATCTTTCTACTGATCTCAGCCCTAACCAGATTCGGATTATTAATGCCTGAAGACAATAAGACTTTCTCAGAGTGAATAGCTAAATCATTAAGGCAATTTTGATTAATGTTACATACCGGGTTGTTCTTCAAGCCCTTGTCTAAAATGTCAATCTCAGTGTCACTAAATTTTACATTGCTTAAATTTAGAGTTCTGTTGTGGAATTGAAAGTTAAAATTAGTTGAAAAAGAATTAATATTCGAATGGGATATGTTACAATCAGAGTCAGGATAAATAAAATTTAAATTCTTAGAACCAGAAGTGTAAGAATGAAAATGTGTAATCTTGAGATTATTGTTTTTGGTGGAATGATTAAAATTGAGATTTTTAAGTCTTAAATTCTTAAGTTTTTGTGCAAAGTTTAGAGTGAATATTATTGCCAGAGTGGTATAGGTTATTTTTAATCTGATTTGTAAGAGATAAAGGATATTACTCCATTCAGGTAATTATTAATAAAAAATGCAATTTTCATGTTTGAAGTTTTCAGATGCAAGTAGTGTGCGATCATAGAAGGAAATTTTTGTTGGATTTCCAGGCTCTGTTCATGACAGCCGAGTATTCCGCAATTCATTAATAAATATGTCATGCCTTAGCAGAAAGGTGTGGCAATTACTATCTATTAGGGGATACTGGTTATCCTCTCCAAGGAAATTTATTAACACCATTTAAGCATGGAGGCCAACTATCACGAGGGCAAATAAATTGCAATGTTAAATTAAGTAAAAACCGCTACATCATTGAGCATTTTTTTGAAATCATGAAACAGACTTTTAGACAGGTTAGGTTAGCGTAGGAGATACTACGTGTACAATTCATTTAGTCAGACCACCGAGTGTTTTACACAATATTTCCGTTATAGATGATTTCACATTAAATTATGTGTTAGAATTAGATGAAGCTCTACCAGAAATTTTAGATATAGAAGATGAAGATGCTAGATGAATAAGACATAACATTGTTAACAACTTGAGAATGTAAAATCACATTTGGAGTATTAGTTTTTTAGTCAGTTTACTAACAAAAAACTAGTTTGTATATTTTTGTTAAGATACATGTAATGCAGTCAGTTAGGTATTAAGTGTAGGATGTAGTCTTTTATTGCATGTTTGTCGGGTTTTTATAAAATAAAACATCTTTCCTTCCATTCGTTTATTACAAAACAAGAATAACAATTGCAGAAAAACACTAGTTACTAGAACAAAAATAAAATGCTGCTCTAACCGAGCAAAAAATAAAGCAAAATAAACTTCTAATTAATTTCTCAGGTTTTGTTGATATATTGCTCTCCTCCATCAAGCCGTTTCTTCTTCTTAGCTCTCAGAGTTTCTATCTTTCTATAGGTATTCTATCCTTTTGGTAGTCTAACCTGTATTTTCTAATTTTTTCTAATAAACTGTTTCTATTTGAACCAACACTTTTGTACTTTTTGGAGTGCTCCCAACAAGTTCAGAGGTTTTAACTTCCTCTGATATGCTTTGAACAGGTTCAGCATCAGGGATTGTTGCCATTTATTTCAGTAACTTTATTAGTAAGACAGTAAAATTTCGGGATTGATGCTTCTTTTCTTGCCAAACAATAAATTCATTTGTTCGGCATAATCAAAAACTTTTATACCGTTCCCTGTACTTTTCTTGTATTTTTTATAATTTCTCTGAAAGACTCTCCAACGATTTTCGCAGTTGGATGCTGTAACATTTATAGCCAGATTTTTTACCAGTTTTTCTGCAAGTTTCTCCTACAGATTCCTCATTGTTTTCATTCTCAACTTGCCTACCTGCTGTTTCCATTTACCATCAAATCAATCAGGACTTTTGTATCGTTTATTGTTCAGCATCTGTATTCATTTTGGTCAGAATCTGTAGGATTGGCGTTGGTAAATTCTGCTGTAGTTAAAACAAGGAACTCCTGTAAGTCTAAATAAATACGTACACACACAATTAAACCACAATGAAAATCTTAAGAACTAAAAACTTCAAGAGATCGATGCAGATGTGACGATATACAACAGAGCTGTAAAATGCAAGATATAAAAAGACATACGCAAACGTAGAAAATACTGGAACAAGTATATAGAAGGAATGAATGAATATAGGCTAGTGAAACGAGCAAAACATGACAAACCACAGGGCAAGAGAGCACCAGGAAGACCATTTAAACGGTGGAAAGAATGTTGCCGTCGGAAGAAGTGTATGCCTCCACTTCTTCCGACGGCAACGGAACAACAGAAAATACAGGCAAGAAGCCTACCTCGAAAGAGAAAGAAGAAGACAATTAAGCAAATCACAAGGAATAGTGAATAGCCAAAATACACATATAAACAAAAGAACGTGCGATTTTAAGGTTACGTTCACTAATGATACGCAACGAAATGAGAATTGGCGTTCCAACATACAAAATTGCCAACTAGTTTGAAACCGGGCATGCGCACCAAAAAAATACACCAAACCGTTTGAAATCGTTTGTTGGAACAAACATGATATCAACTCGGAATTTCAACCCTGGTCTAATAATATTAAAAAAGTCTCCATGATTGGTGTCCAACGAGGCTTAAAGGTGTACCACTTGCGTAAATTGCTCGGGCCAATTTCTGTACTGCGAAATCCCATTAACAAAAGCGGAGTAAAAAAATCACCAATCACATTTAATTAATATTAAAACTATTTTTACCTGTACTTCAGGTGATACTACGTCAATAGATCCTTTTAACATACTTGACCGTGATGCAGATCTTGCACTTGTGGTGTTTATGCAAGGGATGCGTGAGCTTGATGTAGATTCCCACAATGTAGTTAAGTTGCTTGCATTTGATGAACCGCTTTCTTGAATATCCTTTGTTAAACTGTTTGGATTGGCGTGTAACCTCTTGTTACGATATAAACTTGATTTTTCGACACTTCGAGGCTCAAGGGTGCTGATCGCACTCGTTACTTTCGGGAAATTGCACTACTTGCCCTAAATCACGCATACAGCTTAAAACCACGACTGAAACGCTCAGTGAGATGGGCGGGGTTCGTTTTAACATGAGAAAACTTTAGGTGCAACCGTGACCACATATACAGAGTATTGACAAAAAGGGTTATTGGGTTTTTAAAGAGGGCACCACGAACTATAAAACCCCATTTTGCAGAAGTTTGAAGTTCAAAAAGGGTTGGTGAATGTTTGCTTCGGTGCTCCCCGAAGTCGACTGCCAGAGCGCTGATTCTAAACGCGCTCTGATCAACTCGCGTGTTGATAAGTCACCGGCCGACGGTCTGCGATTAAGATCGCCTCATACACAAAATATGATTACAAAATTCACAGTACCTGTATAGCTTCTCCTGGAGTGATGTCCCACGCGCAGCTGGAAGTCGAGCAGGAGCACCTAGGCTTCGAAACGGATGTTTGAAACAGTCAATTTTCCAATGTTATACTGATCAGCAATACTTTTTACAATTGTATGTGGATTATCTACGGCCGAAAGTAACACACTTGTTTTAGTTTCCTCGTCAACTGGTGGCCTACCGGGTCCTGGATTTATCCTGAACTGATCCAGCCTCTCAAACTATAGGCTTGACAATGAATGTAGGAAAAACAAAAATTATGAGTTCTGAAAATATAAATGTCACTCTGAGAAACCAGACCCTCGAAAATGTCCAAGAGTACAATTACCTAGGACATAACATCAAAAGGGGTAAAAATAACCAAACCGCTGAGCTCAATAGAAGAATCAGTCTCACATGGGCAGCTTTCGCAAAACTCAGTTATATTTTCAGAAACTCTGAAATACCAATCAATCTCAAACGAAAGGTATACAACACATGTATCCTTCCCGTGGCTACATACGGAATGGAAACAGCAACGCTAACAAAACACAGCGCAAACAGGTTGAGAATTTGTCAACGAGCAATGGAGAGAGCCATGCTCGGAATTAGCCTCAGAGATAGGATTCGGAATGAAGATATAAGAGCCAGGACGAGGGTCGAAGATGTTATCGAAAAAATTGCAAAACTAAAATGGCGCTGGGCCGGTCATATTGCCCGAGATAGTAATAAATGGACGAAAGCAATACTACAGTGGCGACCCCGAGAAACCAGAAGTGTTGGACGACCTCAAGCAAGATGGCGAGACGACCTAAAAGAAATAGCGGGGCGAAATTGGATGCTGAAGGCCCAAAACAGAGACACATGGAAGAAAATGGAGGAGGCTTATGTCCAGCAGTGGACCTTGAGAAGCTAGGAAGAAGAAGAAGAAGATCCAGTTTTCCTATACTTTGTATCTATGCGGCTTACCGTCGATCTAGAAATTTGATTTTCTGGATGGGTAGCGTTAAATAAATTACGCACCTCTTCATGTGTGCGAATTCGATCATCATATCCAATCATCGTCAAAATGGTAATTCGCTAAGAAAATATGCCATTTTATCATTAACATCACGTGTGACGTTTCAAATTGCAAAAATAATGACATCTCATTGATAGCATTGAAACTATCCACAGCCTACTAACACTTTTCGTATAACATCCTTTACCTAATAGACTTGTCTGTCCGGGACGCTGTTTCAGCAGCCAAACCGTAAGAGATAGAGAAAAAAGTTATGAAAGTTATATGTTTGGAATGGTCATATCAGGTCAGGAACCGAATTTCAGTCTCTAACCCTAATTATTATCTTAATTATCCTAATCCTAACTTTTTAGGTTAGATTCTAGGCAAATTTTATCAAGGCGAATGCGACTGGTAGTTTGCTACCAACAATGACGTCATATACGTACGTGTGGTGAATACGCGTTCTATTTGCAAAACGGTCTTTTTTGTTTTATTAAATGAGACATTTATCTCACTGAACTGCTAGTAACATTAATAATAATTTAGCGGTTTTCCAATATCAATGCTTTCAAACGTCAATATTTCGAAAAGCACTGCTATTTAGAGATATAGTTGGTTATACAAAAAGTGTTCAGTTTTCAACGTAGAATTCGAAAATGGTACAATATAGAGGGTGTTCCATTTAAAAAAAACGAGACGTCATATCTCTTACCTGGGTCACCCTGTATACTAACTTTTTACTTTAAAAAATGCGCAACTAAAAATACTAATTGATATGTTCGAGCGTTTTTCCGATAATGAAATATCTGAATTTTAAATGAATTTGTGTAAGAGTTTATGGACGCAGTGTATAAATTTTTGTTTTACAGGGAAATAAATAAAACAGGTTACATTCAGCTAGTAAATATTGGTTATTTTATTAGTAAATATTTTATATATACAGGGTGAGTTTTTTTTCATTATCACTATAGGTATCTCGGAAACCAGAAAGATAGGAGGTTGGTTAAATGGAGAAAGAATTGCAGTTTTATTAGCTTATTCGAGATGTGCTTTTGTTTCTTTGAAAAAATCCAAGGCCTACTAGATACAAGCAAAATATTAAAATTACTTGATTTCTTAAAGTCGGTCTAGTGCCGTTATTATTGAAAATAGAAAAAAATAATAAGAATAAAAGTTTTAGCTATTTTTACGGTGTTTATCTTACACTTATTAGTTTTCTTCTAGCTTTCATAGTTTTTGAGTTATAACATTAAGTTACATTTTTTTAAATAGCAATCATAGTTGGCTTAGACATTTCTAAAAAGAGCATATCTCGTTTGCTAAATGGAGAAAGAATTGCAGTTTTATGAGCTTATTCAAAGTGTGCTTTTGTTTCTTTTAAAAAATCCAAGGCCTACTAGATATAAGCAAAATATTAAAATTACTAAATCTTTTAAAGCCTGTCTAGCGCCATTATTATTGAAAATAGAAAAAAATAATAGGAATAAAAGTTTTAGCTATTTTTAGATTGTTTATCTTTCACTTATTAATTTTCTTCTAGCTTTCATAGTTTTTGTTTTCGTCATTTTCTTATTACGAAAATTATTATAAAAGAATTATTTGTCAAAATAGGTATAATATACCTTATGTGATTTTAAGCGGAAAAGTGAGCTCTTTTTAGAAATGTCTAAGCCAACTATGATTGCTATTTAAAAAATGTAACTTAATGTTATAACTAAAAAACTATGAAAGCTAGAAGAAAACTAATAAGTGTAAGATAAACACCGTAAAAATAGCAAAAACTTTTATTCTTATTATTTTTTTCTATTTTCAATAATAACGGCGCTAGACCGACTTTAAGAAATCAAGTAATTTTAATATTTTGCTTGTATCTAGTAGGCCTTGGATTTTTTCAAAGAAACAAAAGCACACTTTGCATAAGCTCATAAAACTGCAATTCTTTCTCCATTTAACCAACCTTCTATCTTTCACGGTTTCCGAGATCCCTATAGTGATAATGAAAAAAAACTCACCCTGTATATATATTATTAAACATGTTAATTATTTGAAAAAACAAATATAAAAATAAACAAAATGTCTAGTGGTCCGCCTCAAAAATTCAGTATTCAGCCACTTGTCGCCCAGTAGTCAGCCTAGACCTAAGATGCCGTATTTAAATATTATTACTATCCTATAACAAACAAATAGATGAAAAACATAGAATTTTGGTGTCACAGGTTCTAAGTCTGTACACAAAAAATACATTTATATTCATGTTCTGCCACATTATCATATTTAAGCTCCTTGCATGTTGTACATTTTAAATGAAACCATTTTGGACACGTATCACACATAATATTCTTATCACAATCAGCCTCAGCATCAGTATCAAGATCTTCTGTGTATCCTGAACATTTTTGTTTTGTCTGATGACCTTCGACATCAACAGAAGTTACATTTAAAGGAGCTTCTTTCTTTGATACTTTTTTATTTTGAGATCGAGATTCATGTGCTTTTAACTTTTTTGTTTTTTCTTTAAGATCGCCTCTTTCTTCTTTAGTGATTGGGCTTTTCTTAGCTTTGTAGCATTTTCTTTTTCTAACTTTTCAGCTAATTGAACATTAAGTATGGCTCTATATTCACCTGAATTAATTGCATATAGCGCTTTAACTTTGTTTTCAATTCTTTCTTTGCTGTCTTAAGTGGAGGTGGAATTGTTAGAATATTGTCCAGTAGTATGTTGGAATGTATAATTATTGGCTTGTTTTGGTTAGCAGCAGGTGTCTCGTTTGTCTGAGGGGTAGCTGGTCCACTGTTGTGTAAAACATTTTTCATAATAATACGTGATGTGCTTGAAGAATTTGGTTTTCCTTCAATCTCAGTATTCTCTGATATTTCATTCAGATGGAAACTGACATGGACTATAACATCATCTAACGAAACGACTGAACCTACTTCCGAAGTAGGTATTTCCTGGATTTTTATTTCCGGCACAGGTTCTTCTAGTACATGTACTTCTAGCAGAGATACTTCTAGAACAGGTACTTCTAGCACAGGCACTCCTAGCACAGTTGCATAACGGTCTTGATTTATCTCAGCTTCAAACGTTTTCAATTCCTCCAGAATTACTTGTGTATTTATTCCATAGTTAGACAATGTTGGTTCTATTTTCTTTAGTACCCTCTCAGCAGATCTAAAATCAATGGAATTTAGTTAAATTTCATTCATTTTCAATTCAACGCTCGTGTTTGAATTCTCTAGTCGATTTGGAATGCATTTTGAATAGTCTACTGCGTTTGCGTTAAATGGAAAGATCCCGAATTTACGAAATCCATTTTGCATTGTTGTCACTTGTAGTTGCTGAATTACTTCATTAAGTAGTGGACAGAAACTTGTTTTCGTTACTACGCTGTTGATATTTTGTGGCCTATTTTGCCACTCTCGCACGTGTTGTTTTCAATATTCCTTCAAGGGTTTGAAAACACTCACATCTGCAGGCTGCAGGATGTGTGTGGTATTAGGCGGAAGGGAATACAGAATAATTCTATGTCTATCGCAGTATTCACTGAGTTCCGTGCTCATGAGGGATTTATGCCCGTCAACTAGTAAAAGTACTGGTTTCTGAATGTTTTGGTCATCGATCCATTTATTGAACTCCTTCATATATGCAAAAAAAAGACGTCTTGTGTCATCCATCCTGAGTCGGATCTCCCTAAGGACCATATGTGAGGTAGGCTGTCCACCACAGCACGTGGTGGTCGGACATAAGGAAATACGACAAGTGGGGGACATAGTTTGCCACTGGCTGTGAGAACAATTAAGACTGTCAAAGTTTCTTTCTCCTTGCCTGACGTTACCTCTAGTAAAATGTTCCACCCCTTGGGTGCTAACACCTTGCCCGTCTGGGGACATAGGCTAAAACCTGTCTCATCACCGTTTAATATACGATCAGGGTTTCCAAAATATCTCTGGCATTATTTTTTACAAGATAATCATCTAGTTCTATAAACCATTTTCTTATGTATTCTTCAGTAATTATTGCGCGTGCTTTGCTGACTGGTTCTGCGGTTCTTCTCGAAATTTCTGGGTTTCTTCTAAGGAAATTAAGGTACCATTTTTGGCCTGGCCGACAATTTTTAAATGGGTTTGGTCTCATATCGGATTTGACAATTATTTCTAATATGCTAATTAGCTCTTTTTTTCTCAAACCCACATTTAGCAATGTTTAATAACCATTTCTTAACCTTCCTCTCTTCCTCTAACTTTAGAACAGGATCTGGCCCCATTTGCCTTGGTTTTTCTGCAATTCGTCCGTGAATTCTATTTTGTATAGTGCCCCTAGGGACACCAAAATTCCGACTTGCTTCTCTTATGCCAACACCGTTTACTCGAATGGCTGTGAGAGCATTTTTAAGCGCTTCTTCAGAATACTGATGAAATGCTTTTTTTTTCTTTGCAGGTGGCATAATCTGAAATTAAGGTCACTTAAACAAAATAAATGTAATGCGGGTGATCACTGGGCATTCAATCACCCATAGTCCGCCGCTTTTCGAATGAGCGTATACAGGTGGCCGACTTCTAGCTACAAAATTGAAGATATTGTAGAATGCACGAATATTAAGTGAAATGCAAATATCAGATTCGTGAGCAGCAGAAAAAGAAAAAACATTGAAGCATATTTTTTCCCAGTAGTCAACCGCTGTGGTTGACTACTTGGTTTTAAAAGTTATAAAAACACCCAAGTGTCAGCCCCCAAGAAATTGTAACCTAAAACTCTAAAATGCGTATTTTTAATGCTTTTTATACAAATTCAACCCTTCCTGTTAGTCATACAAAAGGTTTCAATAACATGTAATAGCATTATATAACTATGCTTACGTTTTACAGAAGTTCAACTCCCTGTCTTTTAAATAGATTCTTGTGTCGTTTTAGCACAACCACTCAACTTCACTTACTTTTGGCGCCATAAATGGTTCGCAGTTTCATCACATGGCTTTATTTTGTTGGTTTGTGCATGGATAGTGAGCTGAGCGCTGGGATGTATAGAATAAACATTACATTACACATTTATTAACATTTGAGATTTAAGTGGCTGCTGGCTGACTAGTAGCGCTGAATGACTATAGGCACACGCACCCTATATGCATTTGTGACGCTCCTTTGACTAATTTTTGATGTAACTTTAATAATACTCGTATTACTTGTTTTAGTAAATTTGCAGTTTCAATAGAATAGTATACCTTTACAGAATAGTCTCGACTGTTCTCGACTGTTACGGTATTAAAACAACTTTACGACACCCACCCAAGGTGAGCATCGCACCACGGAATCAGTCCTGGAAAACTGGCACACTTGCCCTGAGATTTGCTAGAAACAGGCTAAAGGGCCACGGCTGGAACGCTCAGGGAGTCGGGCGTGAGTCACACGATACGTTCTGGGCAAGCGTGTTGAGGCATATATATAGGGTACGTCAAAATTATGAGGGCGCCACCAAGCCTGTCTTAACTCGAATAACCGGGCCTGGGCGGTTAAACGGGAGCGAAGTATTCAAGATACTCCGTCGATAAGAATTCTCATGAGCTGCAAGCTCAAATAACAATTTCGTACTGGAATGGTAATATTGGGACTCTTTGGCCGAGACTGCGCAATCACTGGACCTACCTGCACGCTCTGATCTCTCACGTCTCGCCGTACACCAATCTTTACATTGTAAAAGGCGCTATCTGAAACAAAGCATGCACAGGTCGAATAGGAATAATACGTCCCTTAACTAAATATGCGTCTATTGATCGCTAATTACATCTGGGCAACAAATCGTGCCGCCAAGCTTATGTTACTACTTACGTTAAGCATCAGCTGATGGACGCGCTATGCTAATGAACATATTAGAGTACAGTTGAGAAATACGCGCTCCGGCAAAAGGGCGCGTTAGTGCGCGATAACAGTCGCCGACCTGCGGTTAACACCTAGGAAGCAAAGCACAAAGCCCTCGCAAACATAAACAAAGAAAAACTCGAACAGCTTAGGGCGCGCCAGGCCCAGCACGGCGAGGCGTTAATTCTATTTAGGTATTAATCGGTACAATATAGCGAAGCTCGCGCACCTAACGTTACTGAATTAAAAATTAGCACAAACGTAACACCAAATCATGATCGCAGAGTTCTTTAGTTATTTAGGCGATGAAACGCGAAACTCGCGCACATGAACTTACTAGCAGGCTACCAAAGTAGCGTCTTGCAGCATGGTGGCCTCAAACCGGCATTAAAAGCCGCGACAAGCAAGCAAGGGGCATGCATCCGCCCACATAAAGTTGAGCACAAAGCACCAACGCTCGCACAAGTGACAGTTACTATGTTTAAATGGTTGCAATTACAAATACCTTAGTCCGCAGACGGTCCATGAGAGTGGCGTGCAGTCATTTGGTAGAAGGCGGCAGTCTGTGGCAGCTCAATCGCCAAAACACGGCATTAGGGGTAAACGGGCTGGAATCCGCCAAGATGGCGACGTTAGGACGCTCTCCTGAGAGCACGCTACAGCGACAAAAAGGCCTACTTCGTCCTGCCTAGAAAGATCCTCGAAACAGCGAGTTGCAAGGGGAAAGCCCCCTTTCTCACCAACGCAGAACTGGCCCCAAGAAGCTCTTCACACACCTACGCCTCGACGTAAAGACGTGCCACTCACACAACCACACGCGACCTCTTAAAGGATGGCATATTCGACAACATTCGCTGAAACAGCACGGGACGGGAAAAACAGGCTGGCGTCCCCGCAAATAGCGGGAACGCCGCGAAACGGCACACTCTGCGACTTCTTCGATCAACGGCCTGACTTGAACTCCCCTCAAAGCAAAAAAGCGTTAGGACGCTTGAAGTGGCGTGCGCCAAACGGCGTTGCCACGTGACTCTCGACATCCAATGGCGAAGCGCCTCAACGGAATGACTTCTAGAAGTTTCGGAATTCTTGCGAGTGATAACAGCCGGCTGCCAAAGTAGCAGCAAAGGGGTGCTCCAACTGACGAGAAATACTGCGTTTGGGGTCAAATATGTGCAAAATCATTATTGTAGAATTAGGCGATGGAGCCAAATAAGTAACTAAAAGGGTTTAGCATACGGGCACGCTGCCCTAAAGCCTAGGTGGCTACTTAAAATACCAAAATGACCTGACATTTTATCAACAAAATTTATCAAAATTGGGGAGCCAAACAACACACAAGCTTTCGGCTAGGCTTCCCCAACAAACACTAACCAAACGACTCTCTAGGTCATCATAATAACATGATTTACAATTGTTTATCTGTAAGTGTACATTTTGTGATCTTAATTTTTAACTGATTTTGTAAATGTCATTCAGGAAACTCTTACCTCACAATTGGTAGCACTTTTTACTTTTAGTTAATAAACACTGATTAACATATCACTAGCACCACCTTATTGTAGACTTCAGTAATTCTCGGGTTGCTTCTTATATGCTCCTTGCATGTCTGTGCCTTTTTGCACTGCTTTTTAATCCCTTTAGCTGAGTCATTAATTGTTGGCACTTGGATATGAATGCAAACGCTGCATTATATCTCTGTAACGCTTCGAAACACCTTTCCATTAAGGCGACTTCATTATCGTGCCCTAACGTTACACAGTTAATCAGTCAGCCATCATAAATTACATTTGCCATATTGAGCACAAGTTTGAATACACGCTGATCGCAACTCTGAGGATCTTGTTCTATTCAATCACTAACCTCTGTTAATTAATTACAGTAATTACTAATCACGTTTTATGTAATTATAAATGTTTACTAGTGACTCTTACTGTGGCAATAAATTCAATAGCAATTATGGGCCGATTTCAATCTTTTATTAACATTCGCGAATTGGCAATGCAACCAGAATTCCTGTAAGCATCATACTATTACAATATACAAGCTGTGTATAAATTAGTGTAAAGTTATTCTTTGGCGAGTTTTGAAACAAAAATATTAATACAAAAGTGATAAATTCGTCTTTATGCCTCTTCTAACAAAAGCATATTTGCTCCAGCTCTTATATTTGCTATTAAAACACTTTTCATGAGTAAATAAAATAAACTATGAACAATACTATGTGGAGCCGCCGAGCGGATGGTTTGTAATTCTCAGCACTTCTTTAAAGCACCTATAAATGTAATAATAAGGATAACTCATATAACCAATACATCTATTAAAGTTATATAAAAAAATTGCATGTAATATCGAAGTCAACATCTTTAACTAATTGTAAATTAATATTAAAGTGTACAAAAGTGCTGAAAAGGTTCAAAACTGTAGTACGTATTATTTATTAGTGATCAGCTATGCAGTAGAAGTTCGCAGTAACGTTTCGCGTGGCGTATAATAAACAATAATAATGCTGTGAACAATTTTAAACATTTTTTTTATTTCTATCCCTTGTAAATTTTCAGATTTTGCAAATTTTATGAAAGACACAAAATAACACAAAACTGTACAAGCTAGCCGATAGAGAAGTAGCACAAAGATATAGAGACAAAGTAGAAAAAATACTGGCAACAACACAGAGTAGTGCACAAAGAGAAGATGTCGAGCACAGGTGGAGATGGTACAAAGGGGCATTAGTAAATACAGCCAAGGATATATGTGGTACAACCCGAATAAACAGAAACAAGCATGCAAAGAGGACGGCATGGTGGTCCGAAGAAATTAGAAACGAGGTAAAACTTAAAAAGAACAAATGGAAGCAATACCTAAAAGAAGGAACACGAAACAGATACGAAGAATATAAGGAACAAAGAACGAAGGTCAAAAATGCTGTAAGGTTATCAAAAGAAAAGTCGTGGGAAGACTTCGGAACAAAAATGGAAAAAGACTTCTATATAAATCAAAAGCTCTTCTACAAAATCTTAAAGAATGCAAGAGTGGGAGATAAACAAGCTGAGACTAAACAAGTCAAAGACAAAAACGGGACTGTACTCACAGAAGGAAACCAAATAATGGACAGATGGAGGCAGTACTTCGAAGAACTCCTATTCGTGGGAGAGGAGGAGGAAGTAGAAAATGAAAATATGGACGAAGCACAAGCAGGAGATCAGATGGCGGAAGAAATACAAGCAGATGAAGTGATAGAAGCCATAAGAGCACTCAAAAAAGGGAAAGCAGCAGGACACGACAAAATAACAGGCGAAATGTTAAAAAATGTGGGTCAAAAGGGAATAGAGCTGTTGACCTCAATATACAACCAAGCTTGGACGGAAGGGAGAGTGCCATCAGACTGGAACATTGGTATCATAGTACCAATTTTCAAGAAGGGGGATAAGCGGGAGTGTAAAAACTACAGAGGGATAACCCTATTGAGCATACCATCGAAGGTTTACGAACGGATCCTGGAAAAGAGACTATTAACACAAATTGATAAATCACTAGAACAGACACAGAGTGGCTTTAGAAAGGGGCGCAGTATAAATGACCATATATTCATACTCAAGCAAATCACAGAAAAGTCTCTAGAAAGAAATATTGAAACTTATCAGGCGTTCATAGACCTTGAAAAAGCCTTCGATCGAATCCAGAGATCCAAAGTCCGGAAAATACTGGAAAAAAGAAAGGTGGAGAACAACTTAATAGCAGCCATAATGAGCCTCTACGAAGAAAACAGGAACTATGTAAGGACGGACAACAGGCAATCTCAAAAATTCCCAGTAAACAGTGGCCTAAGACAGGGAGGAGTATTGAGTCCTATCCTCTTCAACTTGGTTTTGGACGACACAATAAAATATACAAGAGGAAAAACGACAAAGATGTACATCGGACATAGACACATGAAACCAGTACACATAAATGAATGCGCTTTTGCAGATGACCTAGTAATATTCGGCAAAAACGAAAAAGACCTACAAAAAAACCTGGAGATATGGAACACATCACTGAAATTAAACAATATGAAAATCAACGAGGAAAAAACAAAAATAATGGTAACTGGCAGAGGAAGTGCTCAAGCGGATATCAAATTAAATGGAAAGACACTAGAGCAAGTAGAGACGTTCAAATATCTAGAGGTAAATATAAATAACAAAGGGTACCACGATGCAGAAATTAATGCGAGATTGGATAATACCTCTAGGGTATTCCACAGCCTCAGAAATACATTTATAGCGAAACGGGAGATATTAGAAAAGACTAAAATAACAGTATACAAAACCGTTTTTGTACCAACACTCATCTTTGGAAGCGAAACGTGGGTCCTGACGCAAAACATGAAGAGCAAAATACAGGCTATGGAGATGAAGTATCTTCGCAAAGTAGCTGAGTCACTAGAAGGGACAAAATAAGGAATACGGAAATAAGAAGACGATTAAAAGTGCAACCCATATTAAAAATAATAGAAGACCGAAAACTTCAATGGTTTGGACACCTCAGTAGGCTCGGAAATGAAAGACCCGTAAAACAAACTTGGGAGGCAAGAAGACACGAGAGAAGACCTAAAGGAAGACCTCGTAAAACATGGGACGACAGTGTGAAAGAGATACTGGAAGATAGAGGGATAAATTTAACACAGGCAAGGAATATGGCGAGAAATAGAAAGCAGTGGAAAAAATTTATTCACAGTTTTATAGAACAATAAGTGAAATATAAAATTATAAATATTTACCCTACACCTTCGGGTAAACAGGGATAGATTATATATATATATATATATATACATATATGAAAGACTTGAAAATTTGCAAAATTCATTTTCAATGCATTAACGAAGGTTGATAAATTGCGACTTCTGTAAATATTACTTTATTCAGAACCACATATATGTAGTAAGGTCATTGCTGACTTTTAAAAAGTTGGAAAATGAGCAATATGAGAACTAGTCATTTCTCGACGGCTGTCATGGCAACCGATTTTCGCTGCATTTTATTATTATTCGCTTTACCTCAGTTTTGAAGAGCGGCCAAATTCATTAATTTGTCCAATTATTGTTTAGAACAAAGTGATTGTGAACAAAATAGTATACATACCACGGTGGAAAAATTTCACTTTACACCTCGGTATGTAATATACTGTTACCGTCCGCATATTAATTTACCACCCGTTGGACGTAAAGTCGGTCATGAGAACTAAGATATAAACTTTTACTTCCAGGCCGGTTGTGCTTAAAAACTAAATGCGTTTAAGAACGAGTATGTAGTATGTACTTGCACATACAGTGAGGACCAAATGCCTGCCCCTCCCCCCCTATAACTTTTGAATGAATCAAAATATTTTCGTCGAATTTTAAAGTAAGAAACTACACCACCTTTAAATGATTTTAAGCAGTTTGGGGTTAATCAATAATTTAATATGGCCGATTGGCGCTATATTGAATATTTTTATATAAAAAAGAGTCACGTGGCACCTCGTTTCAAAGGTCTAGGTAAATATAATACGTATCTATAATTTCAGAAATTGCATGATGCTTAACAAAAAGGAGACAGCCTTAGTATTGAAGATCAAGGATACTAAAACGGGCGCCATTTTGTTAACGATAATAAAAGTGCTCTGAAATTATAGGTGCGTGTTCTACTCAATGTGATCTTTTAAATAATGGGTCACATCATAACTTTTTACACTAAAAAATATTCAATATCTTTGAAATACCTCTATTGAATAGTTTTTAATGGAAATAGTGGCATCGTATTTTAAAGATTTGTTGAGTTGAATACGCACCTATAGTTTCAGGAAATTTTGATGATTTTAACAACATGCTCCAGCTTTGATATTGCAAATCAATAATACTACAACGATCGCCATTTTGTTAAAGATCATAGAAGTGCTTTGAAAGTATAGGTTTGTATTCTACTCAATTCTTCTTCTTCGTTCCTTTCATTCCGTCCGGAATATAGGTCTTCAACACGTTTCTCTGACTGGTAAGTCCGTAGTATAAGGTAGTTAATCTTATACTACAACTGTCCACACATATTTTACACTGCTCACTATTATTCACTTTACTTTAGTTTGGTGAGTTGAGTCCATTTTGTTCTTGTTGGCTGCATAAAGATTGAACGAAATTTTTCCATCTGTTTTTGTTTTGGGCTAGTTCTTTCACTTGGTTCCATGTTGTATTTATTGCTTTTACTTCCTTAAGTACATTTCTTCTCCAAGTTTGAGCTGGTCTGCCTCTCTTTCTCTTTCCCTTAACATTATATTCAAGGGCTTGACGGGCTATATCTGAGCGTGGTTTTCTTAATGTGTGACCAATCCATCTCCACCGGTGTCTTAATATGGTCACATTAACTGGTTCTTGCTCCGTAATATTCCAGAGTTCTATATTTGAGATTGTAATTGGCCAATAGATTTTCATTATTGTTCGGAGGCATTTGTTAATAAATATTTGTATTTTCTGTAATTGTTGTTTGTTTAATGCCCAAGTTTCACACCCGTATAGAAGTACAGTGATCACATTTGTTCTGAGTATCCTCAGTTTTGTTTTCTTTGATATCTCATTTGACACCCAGATTTTGTGGAGAGTTCTAAAGGAGTTTTGTGCTTTATTTATCCTTGCTTTTATATCCGAATTACATCCTCCTTCTTCGTCCAGTAGGTATGCTACCGAGATAAGTAAAGTTTGTAACATTTTGCACATTGCTTCCTTCTATCCTTATTTCAGTTCTATCTTCCATATTTGTTCTTATTGTCTTCGTCTTGTTTGTGTTAATTTCCAGGCCCATTGTACTTGCTTTTATTTTAAGTAAATTTAGTTTATCTTGTAGTGTTCTCTTTTATCGGTAATTAAACAGATATCGTCCGCATATTCTAAATCCTCAAGTTTCGTGTCAAATCTCCAAACTAGTCCTTTTTGATTATCTACAGTTCTTCTCATTACCCAATCAATACTTATTAGAAATAGTAAGGGCGATAGGATGCAGCCTTGTCTCACCCCATTTTCAATTTCAAAACTATCCGATTTTTCTCCGTTGTGTATTATACATGTGTTGTAATTTTCATAGAGTCTTTGATACTTACCATTTTACAAAATATTTATTATTTTTTTGGTTCAAGTACCAAAAGATGGGCTCTTCTAGCATCTTTTACCACTGAGTCGAAATTAACTCTCAAAAATTTAAACCCAACTAATTGGTCAGGGAGAATTGCATCTATCACTGCAGTTAAGCTTCGTTTTGTGGATATTATTATGTTTTTAACGAAGATAGAAATGTAATCTCAGAAAAAAGATGAAAGAGATGAAGCGTCTGCCGTTAAGAAACAAATGATTTCGTTTGAATTTGTCTTTATTACCATAATTTTGTATAAAATCCTAACACAAGTTAATATGGCCTCAAAAATTTTGCAAAAGAAAAACATGGATTTAAATGAATCTGTAATTTTTTTGGAGCAAGTTCAAAAGAGAGTAGCAACCTTAGGGCATGTTATGAAGAACTAAAAGTTGAGGCTAAGAAACTGGCCATTAAGTGGAATACAACACAGATTTCATACAAAAATACCAACTAAATTAAACTGCATTTTGATGAACTCTATAGTGATTATAGATTTAGTAATCGTCAAATTTTATTTAGAGTTAATGTTTTTAATGTGGTAATTGTGTATCGATACAAATTGATTTGAAAGTATGAAAAAAGTTAATAATCTATTTGATGTACTTGTTTCAAAAATTGTATTAAGTTGTGACGAAACTGAAATTATTAGTAAATGTAGATATATTACAAATATTCTGAAATATTTGATGTGAATAAACGTACAGCTCAATACATTAATTTAATAAATACTGTTAAGGGTGACTGAAGAGACGACTTAGCAGTTAGAGATTATTTTGATCTAATCTTAAACAACTATGGCGTACTTGAAAGCGACTTAACCTAAGTTTATCTATTGTTCCTCTTATTTTTCAAGTTGCTTGTCACAACTGCTAATGTTGACAGGTCTTTCAGCAAGCTGAAAATTATTAAAGATTACCTGAGATCTACTACAGGCCAACTAGCAATTATTTGTTTAAGTAGCTAGTAGGTTTAAACTGTTTTTTTTTGTTTTCTTAAATATTTGATATGAAAAATAATATTTTTCTTTCTACACATTTTATTTTTCGAGTGACGTTAGAGATTTAAAATTTGGTAAAATTTGCTTCATTGGAATATTATACACATTTTTGTGATTTTGAAATTTACAGATTTTCATTTTGGAATTCTGAAAAACAAGCCTGCCGATTTCTTTCAAAATATGAAATACACTTCACCTAAAATATTAACGTTTATCTACTTCTTCATTTTATTAAATTACCCGGTGCGCCAATTATGTTTGTTAAGTAATTTTATATACTAACTCAGTAACTATTTTTTTAAACATGAAACTTATTTACTTAGGTTGTGATATGCTTTTATAATTGGAATAGATTTCTAGTAACTGTTTCGTTCAAACTCCATACGGGTTATGTAGATTTCTTTAATATAAAGTGTATGTTGACGGTTTACTTACCCACAGAGTTCAATAGCCCCGGTGGGTAGCACATCTCAGTCTATTTCAGGTAATAATTAATAATTAGGCATTACATGGTTGAATTTGTTTATCATTTATCTTCTCTTGCAAACTCATTCTCTCTAGTCTTTCATATACAATATTGGTTTAACCTTTCTATGGCGATCTCTTCTACCCAGAAGTTTTCTACTAAAGCGAAGAGATGAACTTCTACAGATTCACTGCCTCTTTGTCCATGACTTTGCTGTTTCGTTGAACTTCCTACCATGTTATGTGAATGAACAGAAAATAAAGTGACTTATTGTCATTTTCCAATGAAAAGAGAGTGTGTAATTTTAGTTACATTCTGAAATAGCATTCTTCGTATTAGCTTTATTTATTAAACATGAATCACATAAAATTACGTTAATGAAAATATATTATTATTGAGCTATTAAATTTCAATAAGCTGTCCCCATATTTTAATACAACTATAGCGTAACTAATAACAAAAGGCTCAGCTACAACGATCTTGGCCATATACGCTAGAAATAATCGTCTACTAGAACCTTAATCCAATAGAGTGCCTATATAAAATAAGAGTGGAGATACAGTGACATCTAGACATTTTTCTATTGATCAGTTAAAAAAATGGGACAAACAGACATGCGCAGAACAACGTGTGAATTAATAAATAAAATTCTTATTTTCATTCATTAC